>JAEUWL010000171.1:0-51000 GCA_018524415.1 Podaxis rugospora
TCCCTAGGGACCCTAGGGAATGATACCCTACGAGTGCCCATAACCCCCTAACCCCTCAACAATTGCTACTTCTTTGTAGTCTTTGGCTGTCCCAAGAGGATGGAGTCCACTTTTACAAATGCTCACCATGAAGCTAGTATCTTTAAACATCTATTCTAAATCTGTTCTGATCTATATCTATACTACTCTTCTAGTGTCTCTCCTTGCATGTCCCTGCACATATTGTCCCTAGGACCCTAGGGATTTGTCCCTATGAGTGCCCATAACCCCTCATTTCTCCCATCCGAAGCACCTTCTCCATGGACACTGCTAATGGCAATGGCAGTGCTGCACCAGATCAAGCAGAGTGCATTGATAATATGGGTTGACACCACACCCAAGGAAAGCCTGCTACCTGCCAGCTCCAAAATGCGCCAGCTGATACAGAGCCACAGATAAACATCACATTAACAGGAGTATAGAATGACAGATGATGATCTAAGTAGTCTTCTTTCCAGCCCACTTGGCCTTGAGGGTAACCCAGTGACCAAGGGCATCACAAAGGGGGTTGAGGCCTAAATGCGTGAGTGAGTACTAACACAAAAGGAATCGATGAGGGGAGCAGACGTAGGGATGCTCTGTCTCCAAGGCCACGAGATGAGACCGATACCACCCTTTTCGACCCCATCAACCATGACATTGGCCATACCTTGAGCGGATTGAAATTCGGAGGCTAGAAGGGTACTACCTTGAGAGCGCATCATGTCAGTCTGTCAGGTGCGGATGAAACCAGGAGCCACCAAGACGACGTCAATGCCAGAGGGGGAAGCAAGACAGTGCAAGTCGGTAGCAAAAGTATGGATGAAGGCTTTGGTGGACGCGTACGTGATCATGTTGGCGGGAGAGTAAAATCCGGCAATAGAGCCTACAATGCACTGTGGAGAAAAAAAATAAAAAAAAAAGTAAGAATGCATCTGTTTGTAATCAGAGTGGAACATGTAATTTTTCCGAATGAGTGTTGCTTCATGCGTTCGAATGAGGCCAGGACTGCAGCGACGGTACCACTGATGTTGACGTTGATGATATCTTCGGTGACGTCGAGACCGAAAGGCATTTCTGGGCCTTACGGAGCTTTTCAATGTCGCTGGATGCGGCGATGACGGTGGTGTCCGGCAGCATTGAATACTTTTTCATGACCTCGAAGCCAATGCCGCTGGAGGCGCCGATGATGAGGACAGTCCTGGGTGTCGGCTGGGGACGGTGGAAGAGGGTAGTGGGGAGACATAACCTGAGGAAGGAGAGGGGGAGGAAGACGGAAGCAGTTACGGTAAGAGACGAGAGGGCGGTAACAACGGTAGCAAGGGAAATGAGGATGTTCCGGGTGGTGTATGTGAGAGGCGGGATGTTTCTGAGAAAGACGGAAGTCATGGTTGGGCGAGCAACCAACAACGGACCGCATCTTTAATACACCAACCAATCTCCAGGAATGACGCACGCGCCAGAGTGGATGTAGATCTGAGTCAGTTGTACAAGATCTTTGGCGTGAAGAAACGATCCACTGCCACGTGAGTATGTACAAGCAATGTCATTAGTTGAACGCCGCACACCTTGGCACCCAATGACAGTCCCGGCTTGTGGTCGTCGTCCATGCTCATGATGTCATTCATTATCTTTACGATGCCGACTGCATGGAACACAACAGGCAGGCATAAGTAACTGCGGGGCTTGTGACCTACCTTATTGGGCTACTATCCAAACCCTGCCTCAAGATTAACCTGTTGTATGGGTAATACACAACTCCTTTCCAAAGAGAGATAACGTGTCGAGATGAGAGTGGCCTGCGAGTAGCAGGTGAGGCTACGCATCCGAGAGGCCAAACATGTCTAAGATGCTAGGGTTGGGACAGAGCACTTAACAGGGAGAAAAGGAGATCGGTAAACAATGAAGGATATATTCCAACTAGAGAGACGGCATGAAAAGTACCCAAAAGATGGACAGAAAACCTAATCTTCCTTTTTAGAGCCGGCGCGTTTCTCAGCCTCGGCGATGGATGCAGCATCAGTCTTGGGACCAGGCGCAGCTGGACAAATCATGAATATGAATCAATGGCAACCCGATATGGCATGACGTACCGCCCATGAGACTAGGAGTGGTGAAAGGACGCTTGAGGTCGCCAGTAGCAGGCTTGCCGAGCAGGTGGATCGCGACGGGCTTGGCGTCAAAGAGGCCTTTAATGCCCATGAGCGCCTGGACAAAGAGCGGCTGGGTAAACTTGAAGTATCCGTGCATGACGGCCATCATGGCAATCCCAAAGTACGCAGAACGAAGCTAGAAGGGGAGGGGGTTGAGTCGAGGAAGCGGCATGGCAGGAGGACACGGACAAGCTTGGAGACTTCGGCGAGGTCGTAGTCCCGAACAGTGGTGGTTACAAGTTTGCCCTGTTCCTGTGTCTTGGGGGATGTGAGCTAGAAACACGATCCAGGGGGGGGGGGGTTGCGTACCATTGGATTTGGAGCCTCAACTAGAAAAGAATGAGCATACGAAAAACAAAATTTTGATAAAGGACGCACCATATTTGAGGACGGTTTGGTCGTTTTTGCGTTTAACCTGGCGAGAAGGATGAGGCAAGGGACGGGCTGTAATGGGAGAGTGTGCTCACGGTGAGAGAAACGAAGTAGTAGGTGGCAAGGATGATGAGCTGGGCAGTGACATAGCCGATCCTGACATAGTTGAGGATGACGGGATCGTCAAAGGCGATCTTACGGGCAACTACGGAATTAGGAAATGGAATGACCATAAAAGGAGGACTTACGCTGCATGGCGACGAGGGAAACGACGAGGTTCTGGACAGCGGGATTCATGGTTGGTATGCACGTACGATAAGGAGAGCCTAGAAAGGAGAAAAAAGCAAGAAGCGTTGACGTAGCATTTTGCTGCATTTGCTCCTGTTTGGCAACAGCCTTGCGTGACGTCACAAAATAAATACACTTGTGCTCCTTCACCACCTTGAGCGATGGCCGAGTCTGTTTCTCTCTCTCGTGCGGCCTCTCTCTCCCGCACAAGCAAGAATGGGTCCACAAAATCTCGCTCTCTCATCAAGAAAAACATCGAGTCGCAGGATCTCAACCCTGCAGACCTCCTCATCGAGCGCTTCACCACCTGGAAGATCATTGTCAAGCAGCTCGTCTCCTACTTTGAAGGCGTCGCAGACATCGAGAACAATACTGCACGCGAGATGACCAAACTCGCCGGCGTTATTCAGGTCCCATTTCGCTCGGGCAACCAGTTCCTTGGAGAAGGCGGTCTACAGGCATGCCCCCCCCCCCTGTTTCTATCTCTCTATCTTCCGTTGATATTTTATGCTCCCTCAGGACGTGTTCTACGATATACGTGACAAGACCAGACAAATCGCAGACTCGCACGCAGACCTTGGTCGCACCATCGATAGCTCCATCGTCCAGCATCTCCAGAAGCTGCTTGTTGAAGTCAAAGCACATCTCAAGGTACACTTGTCCAGCTACTCCTTACTCGTTACTAATCCCTTCGTAGAATGTCCAAAATGACACCGCTAAACTAGCCGCAAGTGTCGCTAGGGAGCGAGAGATTTCCACAAGGCTGATAGGAGAACTTGCCAACGATATCTCTGCATTCAGAAACACTCCTATGAGTATCAACGCCAAGACCGACCCGTATGTCTCACTCACCCGTTCTCCTTTCCACCCTCACACCTCCTCCAGGTACATCGCCAACCAGGCCGTCGCTCACCAGCTTCAGAAACAGGTCCTCGAGGAGAATCTTCTTCAAAAGTCCATCATTATGATGCAGCAGAACAGCGCTCACTTTGAAGAGGGTATCGTCCGCGCCATTCAATCTGCTTGGCAGACTTTCGACGAGTGGCAATCTCGAGCCTCTTCTTCTAACCAAGAGATTTATCGTTCCCTCGCTGCCCATCTCGCTTCCCTCCCTGCAGATAGGGAATGGATCTCTTTCGCCGCTCGCTCCGACCACCTCCTCGACCCCGAGACTCCTCTTCGAGATCCTGCCAATATCAACTACCCTTGCAAGGACGATCCAAGTGTTATCCCGCTTCATACCGGTCGCCTCGAGCGCAAACGCAGATTCACCCGTTCCTATGACGAATCATACTTTGTTCTCACCCCGGCAGGCTTCCTCCATGCTTTCAATACTTCCGATCCTTCTCACCCCTCCGGACGTGGTCTCACTCCAACTTTCTCCCTCTTCCTTCCTGTCTGTACTCTCGGTCCGCCCTCCGCTCCTAGCTCGAAGAGTCACAAGTTCCACATCGAGGGGAGGAAGGACGGCACCGGTACCACCAAGTCTGGTAGTCTTCGTGGTCTCCTCGGCGGTGATAACTCTATGGCCTGGAGCTTCCGCGCGAGGAGTAAAGAGGAAATGATGGAATGGTGGAACGACATTCGCATGTTGTGCGCCCGTTATCTCATCGCTAGCGAACAAATTGAACGCAATGGTCCCGTTGAAGCTGCTGTTCGCGCCGCCGGTTACCAAAGTGAGGAGGATGAAGGAGAATTCGACGGCAGCAGCCTTGAGGAAGAAGTGGATGAGGGTTATCATGAGACTAGTGAAGCGCCTGCACCGCTAGAATATTCTTATGAAAAGGGCTACCAAGGCACCGAATTGGGTCCTCATGGTTATGCGGTAAAGCCATAACACATCGTCTATATTTCGCCTTCTCACTTTTCGCAGGTTGAAAAGAAACATCATGACACAAATGATATCCACAATCGCAGCATTCGACAACGCGAGAAAGCACCTGAAGGCCAAGCTCCCTATACCTACCACGAGGAGCGTGCCGACGTGCAAGGTGACGGTGCTGTCATTGATCAAGACGCGGGTGCGACCGGACCTCAATCTACGGGGACAGCATACAATACATCGACGCACGCGCCCAAGGTAAATTATATCCGAGGTACGGGCTATATTCCAGAGGGACTCGGACGTGGCGACAGTTATCTCGGCCATGAAGTTCACGATTCTCGACATGCCCAACAGACCGCTGGTAGTCCACAAATCCCGATTGCCAGTCTCCCACAGACCCATGATGCACCCCAAACCGCTTCATCTAGCCCTCAACTTGGCATCCAGCGTGCCACAAGTCCCCACGCAGCCACTACAAGTTCCACACAAGGCCAGCAGTCTCCTCGCCAAGGTGCTCTGAGCCCCCAGGGTGTCTCCCCACGCCATGGCTCACTTAGTCCCCACCCCCGTGAAGCAACCTCCAGCCCCGTTCATGTCGCAGGGACAACTGCATCTCCATATGCTTCCCCCACTCCTCGTACCGCTACTCACGGGTACCACGCCCCCGTCCACACTGATGACGGTGGACCTGCACCCGCCGAGGTTTCTTACAGTCAGGAGTAATAAAAACTTCTTTTCTCAACCTATGCCAGCTCTCCTCCCCTTTATCATCTTCGCCCAGAAAGTACATGTGTCACTAACTTCGAGGTCTGGTCTGGTCTGGGACGGTCACGGACGTATTATCATTCTTGACCCATGGGTCACATTGTCCACCCCTTTATTACTACCTTTATACTTGTACCGTGCTCCCATTAGCTTGTATTTATAATTGCTTCATGAAGGACCACATTGTAGTTCCATCTCCATCCGTTCGAGCAAGGAGCGTCAGGTGCTTTTTTGACTCCGGTCATTGAGTGAGTATTGAGCTTCGAGAGTGTAACGTGGTGACCCTAATTTGGCCGCTTTCAAGACTCGGGAGTCTATAACAATAAGGTCATCGGATATCAGAGCGCCTGATAGGAAGAGAAGCACACAAAAATCTGTCAGAAGCGGGAAGCAATAGGCAGATGGCTGGTTGTGGGCATTGAATAAATACGGGTATACTTGATATGACGTTTAGGACTGCCTAGAGGCATGGCTAGAAGGATGAGAATGCGTGCGATCACAACGAAGACGCTGAGGAGTAAAAGGATGAGACCTCGTGGCATCATACACCGGCGGTGGCAAAACTCGCGTCAGCACTTCATGTCGTACGATTACCAGAGAACAACGAAACGCATTCCCAGCGGGAAGTGAATATACCATGAATAGGCAAGATAATGAATCATGCGTGCATGACTCCGACGTCAATAGTCGCCGGTATGAAGTTCGGAGACCTGAGTGGTGCGCTTGTTAGTTTTGCCGGGGTCTATGAGTTCCAGGAGCGGAGCCTGGCTCAAAGGAGTAGACAGCGGAGACAACTCAGCGACGGCTCGAGGCGCCCAGTATCTTCGGTCTCGTCGGCTTCATGATTCCAATCTGTTCACGGGAAAGCTGCGCGCAGTTACTCTAGCGGATTCTTATGAATGCTCACTAAGCCACCCAAGTGGCGTAGCACGGTAGAACCATCAGACCGAGGTTTCATTCGGCATTGGCGGTGACGAAGAAAAATGCAATTTTCCGCTGGAGGAAAATTAAATCGGCTGGACTCGCCGCCACTCTCGCACCTGTTTATGCTCCGCTCAATACCGTCGGTTCTATTGTTCTCTACTAATGGCACGCAAACCGCAGATCGTTGAAAGGAGAATTATGACTCGGAGTCGCAGATTTGGTTCATTGCCACCGGCGTGGGCATGGCCACGCTGCCCGAGGTGAGGATGCACCTCACAACGTTTATATTATCCCCTTGACAATATAGAAGTATTCATTCCAAATGAGACGTAGAATGCAATCCCACCAATACCGCGAGCCGGTTTTCGTGAGAAACCCGACGCGCTGTCTGGGCCTCCACATCCTCCAATACCTTGGATCCTTACAGTGTCCCGTTTTGAGTCATACTATTTCGCTGCCGCTACTCAGCGCGAACCCTCCCAGTACGTACCTCCAAGTTCATTCCGAGTGGCCAAGTGGCGGCATTGACGCCGTTAAATATACACAAAAGTATCCTCAGCTCTGGCCCAGATGCAGAGATACGCACGGAGGCAATAAATGGGCAACAAGATTAACATTGGAAGCAGTGTCCCGCCCACTTAAGTCAGGTTCAACTCCTTTACAAAACGACGCAGAAGCCCCCAAAAAATGAGTGGATAAGATCACGAAGTGTAAATACCTAACCGCCACTTTCGAGATTTTGATTTCGATACTTGACTATGCCCTTTGCCCAGCGGAGAAGGCTCGTTCTCAATTTGTAGGCACTTGCCGGTGATCTCCAGCGGGGACCGTGATATCAACGCCAGAGACAATAACAATAAGGACGAAGGTTCATTATTCATTGAGACGTTCGAGTAATAACGGTCGGTCGGTTTGTTCCACCGCTGCCTACGCTCATCTCGGAATTTGTGATCTACAAAGTAAGATGGGTGGGAGTCGTGATATGGCTCATGGGGTGTAGTCCGAAGGGTGATATCACGTTCCGAATGAGTGCCAAGCAGTGGTTATGAGAGCAGGTTTAGAGGCTGCACAACTTACCCCACAGTGGACGATCTTGAGGCAGCGCCTATAGGAGACGGGATTAGTGAGAAATGCAGATGCAAGTTGGTTTTTAATACCGAGACTGATGACCCCGTAAAATTCAGGGGGTTGCGGATGCCTCTGAGTGACAGTTCATCAAATGGTAAGAGAAGATAAATCAATCGGTCGGCTTCCGAGGTGCCCAACTCTCCAAAATGCAGGGAAGCGCGAAGGGAGGTGCTAGCAAGCCTAATATCCATCATCGCCTATGGCTCAAAATTGTCCGGGCATTCTTGCCTTAGAAGTGCCTCTCGTAGCATCAGCCCATTAACAGTGTCCCAATATGAACGCCATTACGACATTTCAATACCGCCGAGCTACTAGTAGGCTCGAAAGACTCACATGATTCAGAAAAAGCTGGGTTCTTAGGGAGGATTTCCAAGGAGACAAGCCGCGTAGTGTACTTTGCAACCTCATATGTCAAGTGGAATATTGGTCCCCGTGATGTCCGTATCGCACCGTATAGCGGCCTGCCTGAGTATTATTCCGAATATGTAGGCTAACGTGATACCGTATCCTTTCGCTAACCTGCTGCGAATATACCAATTTGAACCCTGAAACACCACCGTTCTAGGCGGTAAGTCTCCTATTGGGGACTTGCGGGTGCAATATTCGGCGATTTCAGTTAAGTAAACTAGCTAAAGGTCGATCTGTTGACTCAAGGCACAACACACTGCATTTCTCCCGCTCTTTAATGCTTGTAGTTCCTTTTGGAAATGCGCCTAGCAACTTTCGTGTCGCGCTAGAGAGAGCTGTGTGTGTCGTTTTACCGAAGCAACCGAGGCGATGACTCAGCAGACAATTGCCCAATGGTGAACACACAGCTGCTGGACACACGATTAAGCTTACAAGTGGCTCCGTCCATTCAAGGCTTCCCAAATCTCACCAAGTAGGAGTGCCAAAAAGCTGTCCTTTTTTATTTCATGAATAGCACAGGACCACAAGCCCTTGCAAAGGGTCTTGATCTGCACTTCTGCTTTACATCCCGAAGGTGCTAGCTCAAGAGTTGAATTCGCCCAGGGAGCCGAGAGCATGGACGGCCACACCTTGAAATACTGTCATGTCGATGGAGTAGACCTTCTTTTTAGAGGGATTGATCTGCCAACGATCTTGTAATGATAACAGATCGTTGCAGAACGCGGTCCTATTATTTAGTTCTACTCTATTTCCCTTGTCCTCTCAGTATTCATTGCTTTAGTGGACAGTATAACCATGCAAGCGGCGCACCATTCTCGCCTTAATCTCCGGATGCTGTGGGTAAAACGAGATCAATTATTATCAAAGAACTGTTCGTTGTCCCATCTCTGGGTGGTGCGTGGCTCACAAGTCCTGTTTTGGAAAAGAACCTTGATCTCTGGGTCCGTCATCTCTTTGCTTTTCCCATAAGTATTACTCGATGCCGTCATGATCGCCCTATCACATGAGGCTCTGAAGCCCATTCCAGAAGGGTGTTTCGTGTAGCTTGAGATAGGGATGTTGTACTCTTAGATCAGCTATTAGTAGAATGAAGCATTGATGGTCTGCGACTGGCACTACGTCGTCCCGGCGTCCACTCTGTGGCGGAGCCGTGGCTGAATAGAGAGTGGATACGGGCCGCAGACCATTTTCATAACGTTACCGCGATAACAGAGCCCCTACATTGACGGTTTGCCTTCGGGTTCGCACAAAGGCAAGATCATTCACCGCTGCGGTAGTGCAATGGTTAACGTGAGTCGATCCACTGACAACTATAGCAGCATTTTCCGGCACTAACTTGACTTTGGTATGGGTTCAACCGGTGGCAACTAGGTACATGGCATTCCACTCATAATGTAGAACGCGAGCGACGAGGAAACGGTTGACAACGCTACCACTGCCAGCGCATAAAGAATTCGTATCCTTGCTGTGACGCTTATTTACCAACTACTTCCATGATCTGGATACGCACCCTGCCGTTAGGGCAAGATTCAAGGTGATAGCGGAGGCACCATCTGAAGACAATGAAATTCGGTTCCAGGGCGCACTGCGCCTCCGAACAGCGCAACCGTTGGGCGGGGACCTGACAGGATGCACCAAGATATATGAACGTCACTTGTGGAGTGCTGACACACAAAGAATATTTTGTAGTCTGTAACTGTTTTGTGAACAAGGAGTATCAAAAGTGTATCTCGAGAATTCAGCCAGTGTCTCGGTACCCCGGCTCTTGCAAGACGTCCCCGCTTGGTGGTCCAGAAGGCTACACAAAGGGATCTACTTGAATCGGTCGTGAGGGGTATTTGAGAGTCGATGCACCCATTCACCTTCTATTGGCCTAATTATCGATGAATACTCCAGCGAAGGGATAAATACAAAACACGAAAACGTCACTCCAGCCCGTCAGAATGTTCCGAGATTTCCGAATAAATAGCAGTCCAAGGACGGGGGGAGGCCAGAAATCACGGATGTCTGGCGATACCTCATGCGATCAGGGTTCAGAGGACTCACGACAGAGAACTCATTTACTTGATTGATTTTTTTTACCGTGTATGAAGTATTTCACGACGCGAGGAGAAAGCTGGACTGGCCACTTGCACGTTGCTACGAAGGCGTTGTCCAAGATGAGAAACTCTTGTAATTGAATATAGAAAGCAGAAGATAACTTGAAGCGGCCAAGGCCGAGATGCCGGTGTGACGGCAATTCCTTCCTGATGGAGAATCGGTGAGACTGGGAATTCTGTCAAGAACGGCGAACGTGTAGTCGTGAGCAGACTGCAGCAAGAATAGACGTAAATTCCTTGCAAATATTCTACCCGGGGCGCTGGGTTGATAACACCAGCAGAGAAGGTACAGGGCTTCCCGAGGATATTGGAACCCAGTCAACGAAACTCTCTGGTCCATAGGGTTCTGTGGACGGTGAGTACGTAGTGGAGAAACGGTCCGATAAGATTAGGAAAGACAACACGCACCTTATCGGTCACAGGGTTGCACAAGATGGCATCGAGCGCTGTGTTCGTGACCAGTCACTCCACATTAAATCAGACTTCTAGCTTTGAAGTCAAGATTTGGGGGTGTGGTGATGGATGAAGTAGATGATTCATGTCTGTAACGGAGTCTGTGCCGCGCCGCAGGCTGGGGTGACGACTGGTGACGAGAGAGAGAGCTCAGGAGGTGGGTGAATGTGTTGGTGGGCAGGTCAGGTGAAAGGGATCGAACGACGATTTCCGATTCGGGACAGATCTCCGCCCGATCAGGGCTCGACGGTTGTGAGTATTATTCGGTCGCATTGGATGAGTAGAAGGTTCCCCTACCCTTTTTGGTCACAGGCTCACCTCGTGTTTATAGACAGAAGCTCCCGTCTCTACCAAGATTCTGGTCCTTGTTTTCCCCTTCCCCCGCCAGACGCCCAGCGTTCGTCGTTCTCCACTCTCCTGCTCTTCCCATCCGCGATAACTTTTCCCTTCCTTACGCCTCGAAGTGAGTATACTCACCCCTGCTATGCCTGCGGAAAGAACGAGAGGATCGAGGAGGATGGAATCCGACGGTGAGATATGATGTGAAAAATCAAACACGAGTTGATCGACTCACAGCCCGGGCAATTACAGGTCAGCGTTTGGTGTGGACCATGCCCGTCGAGCCCACAGATTCGTCTGGCGTCTCTTTTGCAACCAATATTACTCCAGTCACATTCAATGATGGCCCTCCTCCCCTCGTGGATCCCCCCGGAACTGAAACTATCTTGTTCCCCCCTTCCGAGGACGCACCCCTCGCGTCTCGTCGTCCAACCCATTCAAAGAAGAAACCGGATAACCACATTCCTCGTCCTCCTAATGCTTTCATTTTGTTCCGCTCATCTTTCATCAAGAGCCAGCACGTTTCGACTGAGGTTGAGACCAACCACTCGACCCTTTCCAAGATCATTGGGTTGACCTGGCAGAATCTCCCGGAAAAGGAACGCCAGGTCTGGCACGCGAAGGCTAAAGCAGCTCTCGAGGAGCATAAGCGCAAGTTCCCCCAGTATGCATTCCGACCAACACAGGGCAAAAAGGGTGGGACGCCGGAGAAACGAAAGGTGCGGGAGGTAGAGCCAAAGGACATGAAGCGTTGCGCCAAGATAGCAGAGCTTCTAGCCGCTGGGTTGAAAGGACAGGAGCTGGACGCAGCGATGGCGGAGTTCGACAAGCACCATGTTCCCGAGGTCGTCACCCGCTTTGAGGCGCCTATCACTGCCAAAACTTATCGCCGCTCATCCTCCGCCCCCATCCCCGACACGGAAAATTCAAAATCTAACCAATCCTTCTTCTCCACCGTTACAAGCATGAAGAAAGTGCGTGCCTCGAGCACTCGTCCGACCCGCTGCCCGTCGCCAGAGGTCACGACCAACAACACGAATTATATGCCGTTAAAGCAGGAACCATCTTTCGTAAGTCCGCAATATCCCCATCTCGGGGCTTCTCGGCTCACGCTTTCCCTAGGATTTCAGTTCTTTCTCTTTCGATAAGACGACCTCCCCGTTGCCATCCTTCAGTTGCGATCCACTTGCCGATGTTGTCCCACCTTCACCCGTCGATTCGGTCACCTCAGGTCAAGACATGTACCCAATGCCTCTGAATGTTGGTGCTTCATCTTTTCTCGATGAGTGGACCCAGTGCACGATGCCCATCACGCCCGGAACCCCTGGGACCCCCGACTTTCTGGAGAGTCCATCACCTCCTCCATCTTTCCCAGGGTCATTCGGAGCGTACCCTGCACCATTGGAGAAGACCCTACCTGATTTCTCGGCGACGTTCCCGACGTATCAACAGTGCGGCCTCGAAATGGGCCTTCATGGAGAATCCTATCTCACCAATCCAGCCGACTTTGTCGCTTACCCTCAACACCCCGACACTCCGCTTGGCCAGATCGATGTAGACTTTTCTGCTTTCATGAACACTACTCTCCAGCCCTACCCGCTTTAATTATCTGATGCAGGTGAGCGAATACCTGCTTACTTCTGATTGTTTATACTGTATCATATTGCGTTCCGATTTTTTTTTTTTGGAATTTGTATCATATTGTCGTTCCAAATCGCGCCCACACTCCTTTATTGTTTCTCTTTCTCTGGTCCCTTTCTCTGCCATGCTCTCTATCTCCCTAATACTATGCCGACTCTGGGAGTCATAGCTTAGGGTCTCCCTGACTGTTTAATACTGATATTTCCCCCCCTCATTGATTATTTTTATGCTGATTACAACCTGTACATAAGTAGTGTTGTTTGTAGGCTTTTGTTCACGAACAAATCAATATATCGTGACGGTGTTTCACGATATTTTCTCACCGCATTTTCTATTGTTGGATAATACGGAGTGTATTCCTCACCGGTTTTCGCCCCCTGATCAAAGAAATTCTGACCGAAATGATGGCTGACAGATAACTTTCACCCCACGGCGCTATTTCGAAGATGACTATCGAAGTCACATGGGACGATAACGAACGCACATGGGATAGTGCATTAAGCCATCCCAACGCGGCTATCCATCTGCGCACTTTGGGACCTCTACTGACAGAAAAAGGCAATCAGCGCTTTCGAAACTCTATCCAGATGTGGTTTAGGCAATGGGACTCCAGAAGAAGATTTCCTTAGTGCGAATGCTATAACCGAAGTGGTTTCTTTTGATGACTCTGACGTTTGCATCAGCTGAGCAGTCCCGTTGTCCTTGTCCAAGTCTGGTACAAGGTCCTTTGACTTCTGTGACGTCCCTTTCACTTACGAACTTAGATGTATACAAACCTGGTGTGCAGAAAAAATGTTGGACACCGGTGGCTGGATATGAGCTGTCATTCTAGTCGTGGTGGGCAAGAAGTCTGTTACACCTCGTTTGGAGAATACATAGATCAGCTTAGTCGTAGAGGTTGCCGGGCAGTGAGAAGAATTCTATTCCAAAACAAGATGATGTTGTTGGACTCTTGACGGATACATACCTGGCGACGGTGATTAGCAAGCTTAGGTAAGTCGGTGTTCTTACATGTCGTTAGCAGGCAGGGATGTCGGCAACCTACGGTGGACAGGATGGGAGTCAATGTGGAAGAGTGGGAAGGACGAGCTTGGGAAGCGGTCCGAACATGAAGAGAGAGGTTAAAGTTCACGTGGGCACTTGAGTCTTGTGCTCAATATTCATTCGTGTATAACACCCTTCTGCTGGCCTCATCATCTGTAACCCCGAATCATTCGTCTGGCTGAACTGTGACCGCACTGTGAAGACCTCTTCATCAGTACTTAGCACTACGACTACGCCAACAACTGCAGACCATACATACCTAAGTCATCTGATAATAATACCTCTGTGCTGGCTAACGCTCACCTCTTGATTTGGTCACAAGTAAGTATATTATCTCGTAAGCATAAGTCTGGACTTTTGATTGATATGACAGTTGACTCCGTCATAACCCATAGCGCTTTGTCCCGTGTTGGAGCTACGGGATATGACGGAGTATGTCTTATAAGCGAGGACTGAAGCATGAAAAAGGCGACTCTGTCATGGAAAGGGCTAGGGGGATGGCAGAGTATGGGTTATGACAGGTATGGGTTATGTCAGAGTTGGCTGTAGTAACAAGTAGCCCATGCTGACACCTGTTCGGGCATGTCCAAAGTGCCATTGATGTATTTCACTTCCTCGAAGAAATCAGTGTTCTGTATTCTTTCCTATCCTGATTCAACAATCATCCGAATAATGTACTGCCTACACTCCGGAGGGGCTGGAGATACGTTTCCTCCAGTGAGTGGCTGATTCACCATGAGCCTTGCGCCGTGCTTTGATGTATGCTGATTGAATGTATAATCATACTTTACGGTGTAACCATTTGAGGCGGGAGTAAGTGGAACACTATACCTCTGAAGCCGAGCTCCATTCAATTTTACCAGACCTGCGACTGAGGTCGATGATCACCAGTCACGACAGTCGGGGTATTAAGGATCTCACAGGATAGTGGGGAAATCAGATCCTCATTTGCTCGAGTCTGGACTTCTCTTTTCATTTATTCCTCTTCTGATAGGAGTAAAAAGATATGTGTCAGGTATGAAGGGTGTTCTAATTTCTGAGAAGGAAACAAGCCATAAGACCTCGGGCAACGAGATTGAAGTGGAATACGATAGTTACATTTGCATAAAACCTTAGTCTACCTATCCCAGATGCCCTTGAGTTATACCTAGAGATGAAACAGCTAGCACGAGAAATGTAATGAAGATGTGAGACTGACGGGCAAGACGGTGACAATGATGAAATGAGAGTAATGAAAGACAATGTAGTTGAGCAATGGATGTGAGAACCTGAGCAATGTAGAATCGCAGAGGGGAGTCCAGCACGACAAAACAAGAATTATGTCTGCCAAATATCCCCTCGCAGAGAACTTATGTAATCAGCCATAGTTGTATCCATAATACAGATGAAACTCACTGTAAGCGCAGGATGGGGTGTAAAAATCGCATGAACATACAAGTAGTAAACATGTCTATATGGCTGCAAGGAGAGACAATGTGAATGATACAAAGTGAGAAGCACTATTATACGCAGAACTAAGTCGGAAACATGAGGGAACGTATTAAAGGAAAGGACATCCGGAACTTCTGCCGGATATTTCTCCTTCAGGTCAACCAGGCGTTTCTTGCCACTATCTCACAGGCTTTGTCTTTAGAATTTCCTGTCCCCTCGTAAGGAACGTCCTTCCCTGTTGGAAAGGGGTGAGCCAGATGCCATTTTGATCATGATGAGCTCACCAAAAATTTGACGTTTCCAGGTCATAGCATACCGGAGACCTTCGGACATGCAATCGCCTCTCTTCCACGACCAGCGTTGATCAGAGCAGAATGTGTTAAGCTTGTGTCTGTAGGCTGTATACAATGTATTAGCAATGCCACATACAAGGTGATAAATACGCACAGGAGTTCTGATCTGTCATGACTGGAGTGAAGTAACAGATGTCTTCTCCCCTTGGACTTTATAGCGCTCATCTGACAGTCGTTGGAAACTCATGGACTCAGTTACGCCGTTCAAGGGGATTGGAGTGGTTCAGCAGAAAAGGCTCCTGTGCATCTCATTACCGTCCGGAGACGATCTCTGTCTATGATAACTGTGCAAAATGGAGGGGTTCTGACTCAGATGTAGTTGACGTTAAGGAGGGTGCGATGAAGAGATAAGCTATTTGTACTCCCGAGCTGGTACTCTCGGTATCTTCGAGTCTGACTGTCTGTAGCAATTGTCAAGGCATGCATTCATCAGATCATTGTTTAATTCTATACATGTGCGACTCCCTTGTTTTTTTATGATGTACTGTTCTCTTTGACGTCTTAATGTATGGCGACATTCCCATCAGCCTGCATGTTCTGTTTTAATCCTCATGATATCAAAACACCATTCCCGTGCGTTAAGCATGTAGAATAATGGATATGCAACTAATATCACTCAACGTTTTCCTGATGGTCTTTATGGAGCGTCAGACTGAAAAAGGCCATAAGAGGTGATAATGAGGTGAGGATAAGCTGTGAGAGCCGACCTAACATGCCCGATCACTGCTATCAGAGTTACTTCCGAAATGACTCCGGGAAATTAGCACCTTCTCTGACGTCGGTATCCTTTGGTATTCAATGGCATCTTGTGTTGTCCATGCTCTTGTTTCGCAAGAGGCAAGCAAAACCCGACAGTCCCGAGTCATGCAGGTGCAATCATGACAGCAATATCTAACTTTTCTCATCACTTTTACGGACGTCGCCTCTTGCCTTGCATTCGCCCTGCACCCAGGGAGGCTCAGGCTCCTCTTCAATTTTCCTCACGCGATACGCCGGACTGTCTGACTCAACAACTCGGTCATCCTTCCTCGTTCGGTCTCTCTCTCCACAGGTCAAACTTGTCGCCTCCATTATATCGACAATTATCAACAGGGAAACTAATAGTCTTCACCACGAGGGATAGCCGACCGCTTACAACGTGTCTATTCATGTGGGGTTATCTATCGCTCTCGTCAAACGACTGCGTCGAGTAAGAACTGCCAACTGTAGGGTGAATTACAAACCCCGCGTTCAACGTTCACCCTCTGACTTCAATCAGGTTGCAACAAGCCATTCATAGTTAAGGTGAACCGACTACCTTTCTGGTCATCCATACTACCCTTCAAGTCATGCTTTTACATGTCTCCAAGCATCCATTGCGCTGACGTTCCAGTTTGACCCAGAGTGGGTTCCATTGAATCACGTTCCCATGTAAACATGGACACCTGTTTACCACTAACGATTCAACGATCGTATTCTGATCTCGTGATAACGACTAATTATAACCGACTCACAGACCTAGCCCGAGGACCTATATAAACTGTCGATACTCTGCTATTGCTTCTCTCTCTCCTTTTCCCCCGTCTTTCATCTAGAGCTTTCTCTCTACACGTGTGTATATCTTACAAAACCAAACGTGGCTTCTTGTCTGTTCATCCTTGCGTGAACGTGAGTCTATCCTTCTCATCCTCGAGTGAAGCCTCGCAGTCGTTACTGCAGGCTTACATCCCATGGAACATCACTTTGCCCTACAAGTCAACTCACCACCTGGGACATTTGTGGACAGGAACATCGTCCAGCTAGGATGAAACAAATAGTCGACGTTTTTCGCTGGTGCACAATACAAGCCAGATATTTCGTTGCTCCTTTGCAATCCTGCATTGGAAGTGAAACCCTTTTCAGCATCCTGATTCTTCTCCCCTTATCCTGATTAGCCTTCGATATCACATTCTTCCTTCTTGCGCTCTTTATTGTATATGATGAATTGCCGCATGAATGGGTTGACATATGACCAGTTTCGTGAATGTCCGACGTCTATGTGTTTCGGACAGGGATATCTCTTTCTTGGTAAGGACTGGAAGCAGGCAAGATCAACAGCATGATAGTTTGTATCTTTTAGTTGACAGTGGGTTTGAGTGTTTAAACAACAGCCACAGGGAGATTGACTTGGAACTGGGACATGGTGGAGCAAGGCATCTCATTGTTTGATATGTTGGTTGAATCACTCTTGCCCACTGGGCTGCGCTCATCCAATCATATTAGGGCCGTTACGTACTATCATCTAGATGTTATATCCCGGCTGTTTCATGTGATCCTTCCCAGGAGATAACACAGATAAAAAGGTGGCTGTTGCCACGTCAGCCTCATCCCCAACTTGCCTTCCATCCACCATGGCCTATGAATGTCTCGGTTGCAACCGAACTTTTTCCAGCATCTTAGGCGCGCAGTCACATTCGAGAGCCAAAGGTCACTCCCTTCCAGAGTGTAAGGAATGTGAACGTATTTTTGTCAATGAAAACGCACTGAGGAATGTAAGTAATGTCGATGTAAATTATGTCGAGGGTTAATCTTTTTCTCGTAGCATCTCGACAATGCATCGGTGCATAGAAAATACTGCTTTGATTGTAAGAGAGACTTCGCAACTCGTAATGGCTATGAACAGGTATGAGGCTTTAACCATTGAACTCAATGGCAGAGTAGCAAGCCGATACGCACGGGATGTAGCATCTGGCTTTCTCTTCTGCCCATCGAGTTGATTCGGACAAAGACGAGTACGACGAGGTTGATTCAGATGAGGATGAGTACGACGAGGTTGATTCAGATGAGGATGAGTACGACGACGATGACGACGGTCCGGGTGAACACGAGTACGACCGTGACTCGAGCGATGCAGAGCAAGAAACATTCTGTCGTAGCTGCGATCGAAATTTTGTGGATAACTCTGCCCTGAATCAACACCTCGCGTGTAACCCGGCCCATAATTGGTGTTTCGTTTGCTCTCGTGATTTCTCCAGTCAACAAGCGTTGGCCCAGGTTAGACTGAAATCATGCCATAGCGATTTGGCCTCGCTGATTCCCCAATAGCACAATGCATCATCTCCAGCACACAAGGACAGGGTCTTCAAATGCCCGTTCTGCAGCAATATGTTCAAGACACCTTCAGCAGTTGCCATGCACATCGAGTCTGGTTGCCACCGTGTTAATCGACATCAAGTTACTGCTGCGGTCCATAGCCTCAACATCATACCCCAAATCTCAATCACTCGGCGAATAGAGGGCCCTATCAATCCTCCGACCAGACTCGTCAAATATTTTGCCAACGAGCGCGCATTCAATGGTTATGGCTATGAGTGCTATCTCTGCCATGACACGTTCAGGACCCTGGATAGCTTGAACCAGCACCTCAACTCGCCTACCCACGACGACACAGAATTCCGGTGCCCACACTGCGGCTCCGAGTTCCAGCTCATTTCGGGGCTAATTCAACACATCGAAAGTGAATCTTGTGGTATCGCTAGATTCAAAGAAGTTGCAAGACACTTCGAGGCCCTGACCGATCAGTTCCAGAGGTTACTTAGATTCTGAACATGGGCATCGCAACTGCGCCATACTTGGAGTATGTTTCCTTATATTTGCTATCGCTTCTACTCACGACGAATTTAGTCGTCTCAAATTGAGTCGTGAAGGCGGCGAGGACGAGGCTAGACGTGATGAATATCTCCTAATTTTTGTTTGGCGTGCCTCTTGAGTGTCCATCCCCTTAGTTTTTCCTTTGAATTCAACACGTCCCTTCTCTGAATTTTCCTCTGGGCCACTCCCACCTGAGGGATGAAGCAGAATGCGCTCCGATCCTCTCTTGGAGAGATTACGTAATTTATTGGTAGCCCGTTGGCGTACATTCAGTAGGAAGCGTATGGTGCGAAAATGACAGCGTAACACTCAGGATACTCTTTACCCACGCCCACATCCAACAAGCAAAACTCCTGCATAACGAAGCCAAGGGAACATCCGACAGACCTGTTGACAGTATTTGAAGTCCCGTCATGAAGCTATCAGGAAGCTTCACATCTGGCTCTAACATTTGACCACCGCTAGAGACATACCATTAACTGGCGCCATCTATCCCTGCCAATGCCTATAAACGTACGTGACTCATCCCAGACCCGCGGGCTCCAGACCGCCATGTTTAAGCATGATTCCTTTGGCTCGTGGGTCCCTCCCCTAACGCGGCCTTTCGACGTGTCCTCATTTCGGATCTTTGGAGCAAGCATCGAGACCGACTCTCCTTGACTAAAAGCCGGGAAACGTCCCTGACTACGTCAGGCATCAGCTTGTCCTTCTCAAGCAAGTCCTCCCCAAGCAGGCCCGAGTGTTAGTCCAAATATTATATAGCCAGCATATTCACTGAATATTATAGCACCAGTTACTCCGCACGGTGAGCCAGAGAAGAAATGAGATAACGGTAACACTGCCGTCTTGTACGACTCACCTTCTCTGTTGCACAGCAGAATGCGCGGCAGAACGTAGACGATGACGTAAAACACAGCATGCGGGGTGATGTGCCAACCAAGAACGGTTTTGTGCAGTCCACCGGGCATGAACCAACTAATCAGGCGCAATCTGCAGTACACCTAGAGACAAGCTCCAAGCAAGCAACTTGTAATCTGAACTCGAAACCCACAACCTGTCATATTGTTTATGGGATGGTACCGATGGACGTCATGGTCGAGGAGGACTTTTTGAGGCTCCTGCCCCGCTTGTACAGGACCCTCTGTCGGTTCATCTCTCCATTGCACCGGTGAACGAGATGTTTTTACGAGCAAAAAGCTTTAATGAGTACAGTACTTCGATAAGACCTTGTGTGAGTAGATATTGATTCACCGGTCCAGTGTGACCTCGGCGCTGCTTTTAATAGATCAAGGTCATTACCCGGGCGTATGTCACCCTTCTAACCCCGCTTCCCTTCTCTCTCACCACTCCCGATGTCGAGCGCTTTGTGGTTTCAGTGCTCAAGCTGTTGTCGTGTGTTTGAAGGCGTGCAAGCACTCAAGCAACACTGTGCTATCCGTTATCATGACCCTTACGAGTGCTACTTTTGCAAGGCTCTATTCGAAGACGATGTAGCTCTCGCTCTCGTGAGTTCCTCAATGTGATCGCCACAGATTAACACCTCATTGACGACAAATCTCGCTACCCTGCAGCACTACAACTCCGCTCACCCACTTCCACAGCATCTGGACTCGGACTCGGACTCGGACTTGGACTACTCCGATGCCCCCATCACGCCGACAACCCCGGGAGTTTCGAAAGTCAATGTCGAAGTGCAGACAGTTCCAGAGGAGCTACACGATGGGACCCACAAATCCGTCCAAATGCTTTCCATTAATCCGCCAAGCAAGCCGGAGCAGATGGCTTCCGGTCTTCGGCCTGGTACGGTACCCGGTATGCTCCCCTTGGAGACCACAACAGTCGCAAGGACTGCATCCCCAGTACAAGTTCACAAATCCCATTGCCACATCTGCGAAACCACTTTTTCAGATGCTTGCGAGCTAAACAAGCATTTTGATAGACACAACTGGTGCCCTTTATGCCATACGGTACAGATCAAGAACGGGTACCAGTTCAGAAAGGTGAACAGCGCTCTTCTCATTTCCCTGACATGCTCTCATTCAGAGGTCAGCACATTATTTCAGTACACGGGATTCCTACAACATGTTGTGAGAAGATTATAAGTCGGGACATTGAGGCATATATATCTCATCTCAAAGGAAAGGCACACTGTGGACTGGCGGAGTACTACTGCCGGCTTTGTGGTCAAGGTTTCACTATGCTCAAGCTGCTACTTGAGGTTCGTCTATGTATATACTGTAAGACTTTGCACCTACTAACACGATGTTTGTAGCATTTTACGTCCTCCCACGGAAATGCACCTGGAGACCAAGCAACAAAACGATGCATACTCCCTGAACCCTCGGTGATACCTCCTGTTAACGGAACGCAAATCCCAACCATACCAGTACCGAAAGTCATACAGCCGCCACCGACAGCCGCTACTACCCCCAAACACAAGCTCGAAAGTCAACAATCCGCCCGAATCAATATTACCGACGCTCCAGCTAAACCCGGACAGATCGGCTCGGGCTCTGCACACAAGCCATCGGTACCTCAACCGCCCGTGTTAAAAGCCGTACGGGTCGCTGAGACCTTACACTCAGAAGCTTGGGAGTTGTACTGTTATTGCTGTAAGACCACCTTTTCGGATGTCTGTGAGTTGAACAAACATCTCTCTGTGCACGCCTGGTGTCCTCTGTGCTGCACACTGCAAGAGAAAAATGAGGTAGTACTCAGAGAGGTGAGTGCCGCCCATACTCTTTCTACGTGTTCTCATCCCTATCGCAGCATATCACCTCGATGCATCAAGGCCAGATACCTCAAACGTGCTGCACCAAGGTCATCGGTCGGGCTGTTGATACGTTTATACCCCATTTAGCAGGCAAGAAACACGAGAGGGGCGAGGCTCTATGCCGATTGTGCCACCAGGACTTCATGACACTCAAATTGCTAAACAAGGTCTGCAAATAAGAGACTCGGATGTCCCGCTGTTGCTGACCAATCTTCCACAGCATCTCACATCCTCTCATGGAGACAGAGCATTCGACGATGAAGCGCTACAAGCGTATAGGCGCCCTCTGCCCCAGGCGCCTCACACTAGACCGCAATCCTCGAAAGCCTCACAGCCTTCCACGTCGACGTCCCCAGCTGAAGTCAAATCAGGAGAAGTCCGCGAGTTATACTGTCCGAATTGCAAAGCTACCTTTTCCAGTGCATTCCAGTTGAACTGGCATCTCACAATGCACAAGTGGTGTCCATTCTGTTCAATTAGCAACTGCGGCAACCAGTTGGAGTTAAAACAGGTGCCATTGATCCACATCGTAACAAATTCGGAGCTCTCATGTTCTCTGTAGCATCTCAGCTCTATGCACACTCGTCAGGTTCCTCAAAAGTGTTGCAAGAAAAAGATCGACTCCATCGACACATATTCTTTGCACCTAACGACGAAAAAACACAAAGCAAATCGTTATTGCCACCTCTGTCATAAGACGGTGGGCAAGAGGAAGACCATGAAGGTTCGTTCAATCTAGCCATGCAGCTCTGGTGCACAAAGCTTAACTGGACCTTTAACAGCACTTTGAGGACTCACATAAAGGCAACGCAATGAGTGATGAGGCAAAGAAGCTTTATACACGGGTCAAACCTTCGGCAGTTGTTCAGACTTCGAAGCAGACTTCCGCCAGGATGAAGACGACTAAGAAGGCTTGACAGTTCTATGCACGTCTTCGTTCTGGCGGAAGCGCCTCCAGGTGAGCCCCCAATGGCAATTCGCTGTCCGTCGTGCTCAGGGCTGAAGGGAAGTGATTATTGACTCGTTGAATATCACTTCGTTCCAGTTTTCTCGGCTGTTTTTACACTCCCTAGCATCAAACCAATGGCGTCGAAAGGAATATCAGGAGAAGTGTATTATTAAATGTGCCCATAGCCGTCTTACTATCGTCATCTCCCTCTTATGAAGGTTTCCTGTTGTGGTGCAGAAGCGACCGCTGTGTAGTATTCCGATATAGTGAAACATATGAATAAATGACCTCATGATCTTGCACTAAAAACGTTGGCGTTTGACCACTGATCCCATCCCCTCCACCGTCTAATGACCCGATCCCATCAATTGCAAATACGCCCCACCCTCCAGGCAGTAAAGTAGATATTGATATGGCCCCGCGCCTGGAGGAGGCTTCGCGAGAGGAATCGTGAGCAAGAAAACGTTGGCTGTCCCGAGGAATGCGACAGAAGTCAAGGTATACAAGGGTAGACAAAGCCCAACGGAAATGGTGGTGTAAATGGGAAGGCGAACTTCGCGAAAAATAAGTCCAAAGGATATTGTGGCATTGACGATTATGAGTGAGCACGCGATGTAGAACTAATCGTTACTCGGAGCCATCAAATAGACATCGAAGGTTGGACATACAGCATTGATGACAAAGTTGTAGGCGTGGCTTGCAGGGACGCATAGAAACCAATCTAGTATGCGTCAGTGAATGGATACACTAAAAGGCGAGAAGGAACAGACGTAAGCCGAGCCCCACGAGTGGGACATTGCAAGGCCGGTTGATGCAAAGAGTGGGCTGAACGGTAAAGCACCATCTTTCTTTAATTCTTGGTTGACTCGACCCTGAGGGAATGACTGTGAAACGGATTGGGAACACTCCACTACGGTGTGAATGCGCAATGACGGACCATAGCAAGAACATTTCCAGACGAAGACAACGCGACTCCAAAGTCCACCTAACGCTCGACCCAGATATTTTTCAACAGCAGCGCAACCACCCATCTTCCCCAGCTTGTTATCTTTCCTTTGGAAGCGCCGGAGAAGTAGGCAATGTTTGATAGGATGTAAAATGTTGCTGCGATGGCGAGAGCTAGGAGTCGTGCTCTTCGGATTGTCCTTGCTGGGTTGTGCACTTCCGAAAGTACACAGTTTTCATTTGAGAATCTGGCAGACGGTCAAATGACCTGTAGAAAGATAAAAAAACGAGTCTCGACGCGATGGAAGACTCGCACACTATACAAGCCCATACATGGTGCAGCGCCACTTCAATTCGTTCCCTCCCAAACGTCAGGGAAATCCCCCGGCGCCCCCTAATAACCATCCGGTGACTGGCGTGTACCGGAATGCCATTACGAAAGGCAACATATTCAACGGTGACAACGACGAAGATGATGAGGAGCTTGATACATGCCAATAGCTTCTGCAGTCGCAGTCCCCATCTGGCTGCCCAGGCTATGCCTTGCATGAGTTAATACTCCTCGGCCCTGCACGGCAGGGTCCACAAAGTACCCATTAATGAAACATTGTCTACGTGCACCATGTGATGAGGTTTCTCGGATGAGGAAAGAGATGTTCCGAATAGTTCTTCTCCCCGCTGTTTGTAGGGAAATCCTGTGGTCATCATCAGCACCAGGGAGACAAGTATAAGCTTCTGCTCACCGTTTCCCATACGATATAAACATGCATCTCCGTGGAGACGATCAGTGCACCAAGAACCCATAATACCCTGCCTTTTTCAGCTAAAAACTATCCCCGGTGGAGGAGGACGAGCAGAGTACACACCCAGCACTGATGATGCAGTTGAAAATGAATACAGCAAATATAACACCCACATCTCTCTTTCGGTAGAAGGATTAGGCTATGGGATCCCATATTGCTGGATGCGAACACTAGTACGAAGAGACTCTGCTCCCAATTCTGCCATAAGGTACTATTCATGGGGAGGTGTGTCCAAGGAGGCAGTCGGGGTACAAGCGCCAATAGTATTTGCATGGCATTTGCGGGAATTCATTCCACTAAATTCATATGACATCGGGGGATGCAACGGAGACAGTGGAAACAAAGAACGAGGGCCTTCCTCAGCAGAATAATGATACACGATATACGATAAACGGCATAGATGAAAAAACCAGTTTTTCGGTCGATCCTCTATTATTTAATAACGAAGCTAACGGACGGGTCATGAATCATCGCATAGACCAACCAACTTATCTACCTCACCCACACCCTTCCTTCTTCCAACAACCCACCAGACCGCACCTATCCCAAACAAACCCCAACCCGACGCAGCATGTATCCAATAAGGCAAAGATTCATAAGGTTCTGCTCCTGCAGGCGGGCGCATCAGAGGAACAACAAACAGGAAAACATTGGCAATCCCGAAAAACGCCGTAGAAATCAAGGTAACTTTTGATAGGCGCTGCCAGCTCTCCTGGTCTTGCTCAGCTCTCATAAGCGAGAGATATAAAAGCCCAAAAGAAATGGTAGCATTGACCACCGCAAGCGGGTACGACGCCTATTTTGTTCGAGTGGTCAGAAAGGAAGAGGTATGTCGAACGACAAAAAAGTAAAATACCAGATTGACAATGAAATTGTACATGTCGCCTGGTGGAACGAAAAATATAACGAGAATGCAAAGGAACCAGTCTGTTAAATGCATTAGCTGTGGCCAAGCGCTTGATTGTTGAAGCGGCACCAACGTAAACCTAGCCCTGCAAGTGGGGTACCATATGGCTGGTTCGACGCCCACAGCTTACTGAAGGGCAAAACACCCTCCTTCCCTAGTTCCTGATTTATACGCCCGTGGGTAAACGACTGCAATAATGAATTCACGTTGTAATGAGCATGAAGAGCAACACGTACCACGGCGAGAACGTTCCCAAGAGCAGAACAAGCCACCCCGGCATCTACCCATCGCTCCACATCTTCGCCCCAGACATTACGCATCAACAGTGCAACCACCAAACGCCCCGAATGTACAATTTCATCCTTCGAGCCACCAGAGAAATAAGCGATATTAGAGAAGAGATAAAGAGCAGCTACGACGGCGATGGCCAAAGGACCCGCTATTCTGATGGTTCTCGCCGGATTACGAACTTCAGACAGTGCATAATTCACGTTTGAAAAACCAATGTAAGACCAGATCACCTAGAAGTAACGATCAAGAAACAAAGCACAGGGGTGAATGAGCATTACGCACATTATATAGGCCCAGGCATATCGACGACGCGTTGGCAGTTGTCCCATCCCAAACATCCTTGAAATTCTCCCGGCCTCTCCATCGCCGGTCCCCTGGACGTCCGGTGCTCTCGGGGATACCATTTCGAAGAGCAACAAACCCAGTTGCCGCAATTATCATCACGACAAGGAGCTTGAAAACACCCAGTATATTCTGTAGTCGGAGGCCCCACTTGATCGCCGTTCCATGGAGAAGAAAGGCCGAGGTAACGCAAGTGAAGGACATGACCTTGAGGACTAGTGAAGATGGCTCTTGGATAACCAGTGCCTTTAATGCATATTCTCCAAAAACCAAAGAATTAGCAGCTGCCCAGCCTACAACATCTGTGAGTCGAGTAGCCCCCGATAGATCTTGAACAGACCCTAACCCATCAACGAAACGCTCGCGGCGTAAACACATGTTATGAAAAGCTCTGGTCTGGGAAAGAGATACTCTAGATAATTCTTCTCTGCGCCATTTCGGGGAAGCGCCTGTCGTCCCGGGTGAGATAATGCAAAGAGGCGGAACTGATCCTCCACCTACCGTACCCCAAACGATGTACACCTGCATCCCCGCTGCAGCAATTAGAGTACCAAGAAGCCATAGCAATCTGTTTTCACTGCGTCAATCCCACACGCGTCACCACGTATCAACACACACAATGATAACCCTACACTCCCGCTGAGAGCAAGAACACCCGCCGGAGTAGCGAAAATCCTACCCGAGTCAATCAAAGGCCAATTCGAGAAGTCTTTTAACACAATGGACATACCCAGTTCCAATTATACGGTTGAAGATGAGGGACACAGCGGAGACAATACCAATATGTCTCCTTCGGTTTGCGAGCGGCGGCTGTTTAGAATTTCCATACTGCCAAGTATCTGAACTAGCAAGGAGGGGCTGAGATGGCGACATGGGCGTTCAGGATTCCTATCCCTCAGTAGTAGTAGCACATGAAGAAAGAGGTTGGTCTTGTAGTCGTCTGAGCCCATATCGACAACCCAATCTGTCAAGTGCACGATTACATGGATTGCGCCCCGATGGCGTCTTCAACGTGGGAACCTACAAAGTCGCTGGCCAAAAATAAACACCGGAGTTGCAAGGACAGATGGAGATATACGTGAATGCGGACAAGGCGGATTCAACGGTCTGGAAACTGGAAACTATTCACACGAGACCGTGAATTGCCACAATATTATTATATTCCCCGGAAAAAAAGAAACACAAAGGGTTCAGCTCTGACGCAACCGCTGGGCAGCTTCAGTCGCTCGCAAAGCACCCACAACTGCAAGCGCCATGACAGGAGTCACTACATAAGCATACGCCAACATCCTCGCCACCATCATCTTTGTTCCCCGTTCTGCATTCGACACCTCCAACAAGGTGCTCAAAATCATACCCGGCGGGCCGATTGGCATAAGCATCATACTCCACCACAAAAAAGGATCATCGCCTAACAGATTCGTTCTCGATGCAAAGAAGTATATCACAGGTATGCTGATAGCGCCCCAGAAGACGAAGCGAATCGTGATGACGGTGATCACCGCCCCGGCAGGTGGTTGTGGGCAGGGCTCATGGGGCGGCACATCAAATGAATCGGATAGCTTGGATCCTACGACAAACCTATTCGAACCACTAGCTCAGGGGGCGTATCTGGAACAAGGCTTATCTACTCACATTTGTATTGCGCTAAAGAGGTGACCGACATTGCGAAGACTGGACATGATCCATGCATTCAAGAAACCTCCTTGATCACTCCGTGCAAACGCAGCACGATGCAGGCCAGGGACCAAGCCAACAATGGCGGCGATGATACCTCCCCACGTCGTTGGGTTGAAAAAAGTCCCAAGATGCGCCAGCGGCGTCTGAATCGATTTGGGAATATCGCGAAAGGTAGTGACGGCTGAGCCCCTTATGCTGTCTATGCGTGCAGCGATCGGTTTGGGGAGTAATGATGTCCGTTCGTCCAGCCCACTACTCTGTCCCTCCTCCTCACCATTTGACTCCTCCCTGCGCTTGCGCGCCCGAATCCCTGGATCGAGTAATCTCGGACCGACAGCAAAGGTGAGGACCTTCGAGACCATGCTATTGATCAAGAAATAACTCCTCGCTCGTGCTACTGCCTCTTCCACGTTCCCTCCAGCGATCCCAGTCAAAATCCCAGTTTCCAGCAGACTCCTTGTCAAGAGTAACGGCAATGACGTCGTGTTATTGAACGTGATGGCGATAACTGTCCAGTTCGGTAATCCGAATAGCTTGACAATGATCTTGCCTATTACTATGGAAGCCATACTGTATATGAATGCCCAGAGAAGGATTGGCACATAATTTGGAACGCTGTGGATGCTGAGTTGACTACCAATGTCGGTAATGAGGAGAGCGGGGAGGAATACGTTCCGACACAGGGATGATATATCTCGTGCCGTCACCTCGTGCACCATACCGAGGCGAGCAGCGATCAGCCCATAGCTGAGCGTAATCAGCACAGAGACGGAGGCTTGAAGGGCGCCTATAAACGATGCAAGGAGCGCAGATGGCATAACATGGGATACGAAGGGGTTGGGGTAGGCGGGATGAAATACCCATGCCACACTATCTTACCTAATAACCCCTAATCTAAAAATGACCAAGTGCTGGGTGTTTCACTTTATCCTCATCAAGACAAGTCTGCGCAATGTGTCGCACCACGGATACTTTAAGACGAAGACGATCTTGAACCAAGAGGGACCCAGAGATGATCAAAGCATGTTTGCGAGGCTGGAGAGGTGACACGTGAGGATTTTAGACCTTAAAAACTCTTGACCTTTCCTCACCTCATCCACTATATAATTACTCTTCAAGATCTTCTTGAAAAAATGACACGGCGACCATAATGTCGACAACCACTATAGCGTATACAGCTGGGCACACATAATATGACGTCAACCGATTGAGATACCTGCTGTTGGATCTTGTATCCGTTACAGAGAACGCGAGGAATGCCGTCCTATAGCCAATGAGGCCAAGTCGGGCAATCAAGATGCCTAAGAAATAGGAAGCCAGTCAAGATAGAGAAGATAATGAGGAAAGAAAAGGCGACACTGTGGACAAATGGTCGCATTGACGATAATAGGTATCTTAATACCAACGCGTGCCGAATCGATGGTTGGACGAAGGAGACATCCTACGAGGGCATAGCGGAGAGAAGCATAACCCAATATATCTGATGGGGACCTGACACGGACCCATCCTCCTGAAACCGGGGAGCGGTTATATTGCTGACAACACGCCCAGGGACGATAGTGTATAAAATGAGGGCAGATGGGGGCTCTAGTTCAGACCAAAGAAATGCTAATCAGTTCCATTAAAATGCCAAGGCGTCCTCAACCTAGTCCAGGGATACGATAGGATTCCCTTGAGTCTGGCACCGTTGAGCGATGGAAAGGACCTAGAATGTGATAATGTAGGATGGGTGCATCCACATTTGTCAAGGAACTAAAAGGAAAAAAGCGGCTAAGCCTAAAGCCGTTGATTAACACACGAGCGGATGAATTGGATGTCTATCATAATCAGGCAGTAGAGTCGTCCCTTGTCCAAGGACTGACCGTCAATCAGAGCCTCAAGAAATAACAAAGAAGTAAAATTAATGGTACCCTTAGCCATACGGAGCACCAGGCAACGTTACACGAAAGACCAGGAACTGATTATCATTATCTAGACCAGCATCGAAAGGTTGTCCAA
Source organism: Podaxis rugospora (assembly GCA_018524415.1). Lineage (NCBI taxonomy): Eukaryota > Fungi > Basidiomycota > Agaricomycetes > Agaricales > Agaricaceae > Podaxis > Podaxis rugospora. The sequence continues at coordinate 29,539 of JAEUWL010000171.1, forward strand.
GTGAAACCCCATGAGTGCTAAGGAAGTCGTTATCGCACTGACGACGGGGAGGTGAGTCTTTGATTACAGCTTGTAGGAGCTCAGAGCTTACGACTGTGAAAAGGAAGTAATCGTCTGGGAACTTTGGATCACCAACAGGCGCCAGAGCAAATGACTCCCACTTTGCACTAATGAGGGTGTGATCATCCGGGGCGCCTAATCACTTGGTCAGAGTGTCGCACCCCAATCAAAGCGGAGTATCATACCATTGTGAAGTCCAAAGCGGGCAAGTTGTGCGGGATCAAGATAGTCAATGAAGGATATGTATTCCGCCGGCTCGATTGATGGGTCGAGGACACCGTTAACAGCAATCGGGTTAAGGTGATTATCGAACTTGGTGCCGTGAATATCCGTTGCTCTACGGATTGAGAAAAGGTCTGCATGCTTGTACGATGATTCTATTGCATCTCCACCACGTCCGTCGCCGTCCCGAGCCAGAGCCAAGAATGTATCATTCCCAACAAAAATAATCTCACTGCAAGCCAGCGTGCTGTTCTTTGAGCTTTGGGGTAACGGAACGACCCATTCGCCAACGAGGTTTGACTCCTTACCCTTGATATCAAAGGCAAAAAGGCGGGAATAGCGAGACGTAGTCTTGTCTGCTCCACCATCCTGAATGGTAGCAGATTGTAACATGGCGTACAGCCTTCCGGTTGTAGGATCAATTGTTAAATTCTCGAAACCTGCATCCTGTGTGAGAGTCTGCAAGCGGGACTTAAAAGGTTCGTACTATCCACCTTGATTAGGAGTCCTGCCAGCAGCGGGATCGACGACTGAAGTGTAGTTGAGATTTCCCGAAGCATCTCTAGGTAATAGGGCGTCCGGAAGGGGAATTGCTAGTTCGATATCTCCTTTGGAGGAGAAACGATAGATGCCTGGTCCATACTCATCGCTGATCCAGAACCTGTATCATACCCCGGTAGGTATCGGTCACTGATCAGGGGGAATAGTTCACAAGGATAAAGACTTACGATCCATCCGGATTAGCAATGAGTCCTTCTACATCGAGAACCAGTCGGTCGTCGGAGTTTGAGACGATTGGCAGGGGCCCAGGAAAGGAAGGATCGTTGTGGGAGGGTAGACGAACGCCCTGCGGGTCCAGTCCACTCGTCCGCTTTCGCTTCACATCGAACTCAAGCACAGTATTTTTATATGTAAGCTCGAGGCTTGTCTGTGCTTGCTGAAAATCGAGGTTCCCGGAACCATAGTAAGGTTTCAACTTGAAATCGATCTCGTGGTGACGCGACTGGTAATTAATTGTTGTATCACTTCGATAAGCAGGTCATCAGTGATGAATATCCTGGTCTCGCGAAGGTGCAAGTCAATCACACCATGAGACCACTTACAGGTTGAACCCTCTATCTGGATGCACGAACAATGTTCCGCTGAACTCTCCATCCGTTCCCATCTTCCACGATCTAGGCTTCAGGGCAATCGCACTTCCGATTCCACCCAAGGTATCGCCAGTGGACTCTCTGAAATCAGAGGGAATAAGTCCGAAAGCAACCAAACCCTATTACCCCGAGCAACGACTCATGAGTCGACGAGAGTGATGACGAGTGTTGTTCATTCTCACCTTATTGATATATGTCGTACCATCCAGGATAACACGGTTAACTTCTGTCGCGACCGGGGAGGAGTCGTTGCCCCCCTTACCCCTCGCTGAGACGAGCTGGACCTCGAGAAGAACAAAGAAAGCACAGATAGTCTTCAAGAACCTCATTGTCCTTCAACATCCTCATGTGATAGATGCTCGGTATTTGTAGATTTTTTGGACGATGCCTCGCATGGAGGTTGAGGAACGTGCGCACTAAAGATAGACACTACCCGCGAGTCAGGAACACTCCACGTGGGAGATCTCTCGGAAAGGTACTTGGCTTTCCTCCTTAGTGAGCATGTTATTTGTAGCCCCTTGCATTCTCCTGAAGAGATGTCCACATTCCCTGTTCAAGGAGGATTGCTACTGGAGGCTAGGCTGAAGATGCGAGGTGACATAGGTCGTAAAAAACTCTTATGAATCGACTTATGCTAGAATTTCATCAGCTCCAGTTCAACGCATCAGTTTCCAGCGTTGCTTCCCCACAGTAGCTAAATATAGTAATAAGATAACATAACCGGTTGATTGAATGTTCTAAATGCTACAAGGGAGTGAAACAGTGCCAATAATAAACACAGTAGTGAAGGGATACATGGAATGACAAATTGATGAAAAATGGTGAGCCTCTACGTTATCAACAAATGAGTAATGCAAACACTCGGTCCAGCAGGAGGAAGGAAACGATGACAGACGGAACACCTCCGGATCGCTACCATCCTCCTTGCTGCTTCTACCACCAACGTGCCGCTGAACGCTCGCAGTTCGAATATTTCTATGTTTCCAGGAAGGCCAGGATACACGACGGGATGACTGTTCGAGATAACCCTGCTAGACAGTCGCAGAGGTTGTTCGCGCAGTAAAGACTGTATCATCATTTCCAGTACAAAGTCGGCATTGATGGGGAGAGGAGAGTCGCTGTCATTTAAAATGTGGTAATCAACTTCCACCCTGCCCAGAATGGACATTTCTGACGTTCAAATCAAAAGTCAGTAAGTGATGTGATGCCAAGTTCAGATGGGAACGTACCGCTGGATCGTACAATCCAAATGGCAGGGGACCAGTTATTAGTGGTATCAAGATGATATTCAAAGTGCACAATGAACCCATAAGGCGTCGCTCGTCCTCCCACCTCCTCTATCCAGTGAATCCTTTCTCGTAGGGGTGTATTTGAGAATGGGAAATCGGAAGGAAGGGGATAGTTGGGATGCGTCCGCGGGATTGTCGCAAACGTTTGAAGTGTCTCTCGAAGAGAGCGCATCCAAGATGCGGAGAAGTCTCTCAATCTCTTGCCAATCATCAGTTGTTCGGGGGTAGGATTCATAGTCGGGAATCATGGACGATGGAATAGAGGGAATTTGCCCGGGGTCTTGTTATACCTCTTGAACACGCAGAAAGAAAATCTTGCGTGTCCAAGCACAAGCTGTTGCGGACTGTGGGCGCAAGCATATGTGAGTCGAAGCACGAGGTATGCGGGAATGGAAACGTACTATGCATTTAGGGAGGTAGGGAAAGGTCGATGCACGACAATGAAAACGTAGGGCTGTAATGTTGCTAATATCCTGCCGGGATAGGGGGGGTACCGTAACTTGAGTGTGTCCCAGGGTTGTGTCGTGAGTCATTGCTTGAGCAGGCGGAACGAGGTTATGAGGCGGGAAGATGCTGTGAAATTAAGGTGTGATATAAATGCACGACAAAAGTAGAAGCTCTTGTTCTCAATGGAAAGGGCCGGGTCGTTTCAGGACAGAAAATGCTATTAAACCGAGTCTTTGCAGCAATTGCAGTGTTGAGCTACTTGATGGAAGGCCCTATGCGCCATGTGTATTTATGGTCATGGAATGTAGACACGCAGACCAGAGTCGCTGGTTGGGCGGAAAGTTGCGGACAGGGTCAGATTCTGGGCTTCTTGAAGCATTTGGAAAACAGTATTTGACGCATCACCCATCAGCAGTGATTAACTAGCTAGTTGAGGACTCCTCGGATCGTCGTGAAGGACACTGTCTAAGCATTCACCAGCACAGCAACGTCATTTCCGCCATGATGTACGATGAAGAAGGGACTTGTGATCATCTGCATAGAGACGGTCAAAATTCCCCGCGACGACGATAATAAGGGGCAAGGCTGACGAGATACCTAGTTGAAGCTGGCGACCACAACAAACCATTTTCAGCCCTTCAAGGAGCACTGGTGGTGACTACAGGTACCTGACAGATGCTTAGGTCAGCAGGATCGGCCCGGCAACTAGCAAGAAACCAGAGCCGGGCACAATATAATTGCCCTGAGTGGGGTGGTTCAATGTGCTGCACCGCGCTCTAGCCTACATCTACATCTTGTTCAAGCCCGTGATACCCAACCATGTCCACAAGCGCGGAAGAGATTCGTCGCGGCTCCTGCCTATGCGAAGCTGTGAAATACGAAATCCACGGCAACCCAATCACATTCCGAGTCTGTCACTGTGCCAATTGCAGGAAAGCAACGGGATCAGCGTTCATGTCAAATGGCTTTTTTTTGCGAGAGGTGCGTTGCATTATCTACATATGGCATGTACTGACGTTTGATGGAATTCACATGGTCTCTGCACAGCAAGTGCGCGTCGTCGAGGGACAGGAGAAGCTGAAGGTGTTCAGGGACACCAAAACTACAAGCGGTGTTGCGCTTGACCGACAATTCTGCGCCGAATGCGGCTCCAATGTTCTCATTGCTAGCACCGATCCGGAGCGTTCCAAGAAGTTCATCATCGTCACAATGGGTACCCTGGACCAGGACGTCGATTGGTGTGAGTCTCGATGGTAGATGTTCTCGTCACTCGTACTCACTGGTTTCCACTTGCAGTGCCCAAGGGGGAGATATTCACAGATCAGAAACGCCATTGGGTTGGCGATATTCATACTCAGAAAGAGGGGAAGTTGTGAACCATGTGTTTTTAAGTGAATCCAATTTTGTTCCCCTTAATGATCACAGAAGCTGGTTTTCTAAAGAGTGAATTAAATTAATTGACATGATAAGCAATTTTTAAGATATTGCATCTGATATCCTGAGGAGTCCATCAATCCCGAACTCGCCTGAATGCATGTCTCTTCAAACCATCTGGTCCGACCTCGTATACTCTCTCCAAGCTATACCCACCTACCCTCGGTAATATAATTGCCCACACAACCCAATACAAGAATCCCAGGCCGAAGACGGCCCATCCAGCAACAGCATGAGTCCAGTACGGCAAGGCCTTGTATGGCTCACCACCGGGGGGTGGTTTCGTCAAGGGTACAACAAAGAGGAAGGCATTAGCGACACCAAAGAAGGCAGCAGCTACAAGTCCATAGATAGGAACTGGTGGCCAGTTTTTGTAAGGCAAAAAGGCAAGGAAGATGATCCCGAAGGAGATGGCAGTGTTAATGACAGAAAGCGGGTATGAAATCTAGAGGACTTCAGCTCGCAAAGCCCCGCACAGGAGTGGTCAAGCTATGCTTACCACATTGATGACGAAGTTGTACGCGTCACCCGGAGGAAGGGCAAAAATGACGATAATGCACACAGCCCAATCTAGACCCATCTAGTTGTCAAGAAAGTAATAGCCAAAAGGCCGTGAGGACGTACGCAGTGCAAGGCCGGCGAGAGGAGCATTAAACGGCCGATTCGACCCCCCCCAGAACTTGCTAAACGGGAGGATACCCTCGCGTCCGAGTTCCTGGTTAACACGACCTTGGGAAAATGCCTGGAAAAAGCGGTTGAGTTTACGTACAAACCAAGTGAATCGAAGGGGGGGAGAAACAAGACTTACCACAGAGAGCACATTGCCCAGCGCAGAAAGAGCGACGAAAACGGACAAGGCACGTTCAGCCCTCGGGCCATAAACATTCCTGAAAAGGAGGGCGGCAACGAGTCGACCGGAGCCGGTGATCTCCTCTTTGGTCGCACCGGCAAAGTAGGTAATATTGGCAAGGATGTACAAAACCGTCACGACGCCAATAGCAAGCGGGCCCGCAATTCTCAAGGTACGCTGTGGTTTCTTGACTTCAGCTAAAGCATAGTTGACGTTGCTAAAGCCGATGTATGACCAGATGACCTACACGACCATCAAAATAAATATAAACATCACCCGACTGCTGATAAGGGATGATGCGTAACTCACGTTGTACAGACTCAGACAGAATGACGAAGCGTTTGCTGTCGTACCTTCAAATGCATGACTAAAGTTGTGCGGCTTGGGTATCTTCATGTGACCTCCCAGAGCAACAAAACCAGTGATGACGATGAATAAAAGGACGATGATCTTGATCACTCCTAGAAAATTCTGCAGGCGGAGACCCCATTTGAGAGCGGTTCCGTGAACAAGGAGAGTGAATGTGATGCAGGCGAAGCCCACGAGTCGGAGAGTCCATCTTCCAGGCTCCACGTTTGCGGCGCTCAGGATGTATTCGCCAAAGACGAGAGAGTTGCCCGCTGCCCAAGCTGTATATTAGGATTTAAAGCATTAATTGGCACATATCCTTGATTCTGTGTGAGCCGGACTGACCAAGTAAAACGCCATTCGCCGCAAAGACCGATGTGATAAGGTACTTGGGTCTGCGAAACAAGTATTCCAGATAATTTTTCTCACCGCCGTTCTTTGGAACAGCCTAGTGATGAGCGCGTTAACCTTGAGCAGCCTGACTGCGGACACCAGAATCTAGATATACGTACACTGCCCCATGTGATGTAAACCTGCATTCCAGCAGAAGCGATGATGGCACCAATCACCCACATAAACCTATGTGGCACGCTGTTGAAGGAAGAGGGGGCTACTAAAACGCACAAGGACAAACCGACGCTCCCACTAAGGCCAACAATTGAGCTTGGGGTAGCGAAGACCCTACACGCATAGTAGTAAAGTCAGTCAGTGCGCATCAAAATGCCAAGTAGGATGGGCGACTCACCCTGTACCGATGATTCTGTTACAGATGATGAAAACAGCAGAAAAGAGTCCAATTTGTCGACGTGCTTCCGGATTCTTAGAGTCCTCAGCTTCGTCGATTTCAGTGACGCCATGGTCGCCATTGAAGCCCTTCTTGTAGTCTTCCTCAGAGCTACGGGACATGGCACACGATCAGTGTCGCGGCTCGGCGAAAGGGGTCGAACGGTGTGTCCATACGACTATAGAAGCAAAATTTACTATATACGAGGGGGTAGAAGAGCACTCGACACATTGCATAAAAATTGCACACTCTCGGATAGTCCACTCGGGACACACCTGTTTAGTTGGATTTATCATTTGGGACCGCCGGTCCCGGAGCATCCGGACACTTGGCGGTTGATCCATCTGCACTCTGCACGTGGCGGAACCCAATTAGGAGCCGACGGATCAAGCCGAGGAGGCTTCACTCCCATGTTCTGTTTTTGGCTACTCCTTTGACTGCTTTTGCCTGTCCCTTCAGCACGCCATTTCTAAAAACAAGGACCCCTTTGTGTTCGATATGAGGCTTGTTTGCTGTATATATTAGTGCAAGGTGAACATCAGATATCCGCACACCTGATTCTCCCAACGCGTTGACCGCGTCCCAAAACTTCGACTGTATGCTCAATTTTGTTTTCTCGACATCCCCTTCTGATGGTTCTAGACCAGATATTCGTATAGAAAACTATGCAGACCGTAATTCGCCTCGATGCATGCCCTGGAACGATTCCAAGTGAGTCAGTTCTCTGATTTCTCAACATTCGTATTCATCACTTCATCCGCAGCAAATTCCGCCCAACGACCCCTAGCAACCAACCTACCTCCTGAGATCCTGGGCGAAATCTTCAAAGCTTACATTGCTTCCCCTTCGGACTCTCTCCTCTGGGAAGATGGCACTGTTACAAGTGCTCTCATGGGCGACAGCCCTATGATTCTCGGGCAAATATGTTCATATTGGCGAAGCGTGGTGCTCAAAATGCCAACCCTCTGGTCCTCGATTTTTGTGGAGTACCCGAGACCCTACCATGTCGACCTTGTACAAATGTGGCTGAACCGAGCGGGGTCGTGTCCCCTGGACCTGGTTTTACGTGATTGGCTGGACAGCGGCAATAGAGGGTGTTCAGAAGGAACCGAGGCCATAATGAAGATGTTCGTTGAGAGGTCAAAGTCTTGGAGGAGTATTGATTTTGTGATTGAACTTGGCGATTCGTCCATCTTGGACTCGTTGGGATGGGACGCTTGTCCCATACTGGAATCGGCATCGGTTTGTGCGAGGTACTGGAATAGGGCCGTTTTGGGTACGTTTTGGGAAAAGTTGCATCAGAGTCCACTGCTTCGTTGCGTCGACTGGTATCGCACGTTCAAGGGTGGCCTTCCTGCTCATGCGCCATGGGCCCAACTGCGGCATATCAAGACGATGAGCACGTTATCGGACGAAGATGTGGTTTTCATCCTCCAGGCTTGCCCTGAATTGTCCTCGCTCGACATCTACTACACCAACTCTACGTCACACCCTCGATCAACCCCGATCATCCACGACCGCCTCAACACCTTGATTCTTAACCTGGTCAGCGACTCCACACCCCTCTTTGACCTCATTTCTCTCCCTGCTCTGCATACTCTCCATCTCAGGAACGAGTGTGGCTTCACTCCGCCTCACCTGGACGAAGCTGTGGGGGAACCTATTGAAGCTTTTCTGCGACGCTCTCAATGCACCCTCAGCGACCTAGAAATCCTTCACTTTGACTACGGTCGCAACATTGATGAGTTACTCCAACATGTTCTTTACGCTCCCGCCACCCGCTGCCTCGAGCATTTCGAGCTGTATCCCATCAGACATGACGTGTTAGACCTCGATGCTATGGGTGAACACCCTGCGCAATGTGTCCGTGACGCCGCCTCGGCGATCGAGAAAGAACTCTTCGTTCAGCCACGCGAGACAGTCTTGGAAGTTGAGGATATGGAATGTCTGGATGACCAAGGTGATTTTGAATGGGAATATGCGTCGTCTCCAGCGTCATTTGGGAATGATGGTATGATGTCCTTGCAGTCCCACTTGGCTCAACTTCATCTTGATGACTGAGATCTGTCGTTTTAAAAGTTTTGTGTGTATTACACCTGCTCTATGTAACCATATATTATGACCCTCGAATACGTACCGTATAATTAGCAAGTCGCGGATCTGAGTATTTCCTTACCCGAGTACACGCTGCGCATGCATGCACCCTCACATTATATTCCTGTGAGAGAGACACTACCGTTCTTGATAAGTGTATACTCCACCTTATCCAAGACAGAATGCGAAACCGGTGAGTAAGCCCAGCACGCGAGCAGAGCAGACGATGATCCACGACTCCCCAAATAGAGGACATTGTGCTGAGTCAGGCACATGTCCAAGCAGAGCCAAACAAAGTCAGGCGGAGAGAGCGTTGGTTGTCCTTCGTCGTTGCTCACAGCGACGACCACTCTCTCCTCATCGTCTACACCGACATCCAACACCCCTCCATCCAGCCCTGCACGATACGACGCACATCACAACCACAACTAATCGGACCACTCCATCACGATGCGAGAGTCCAACTTTGCCTTTCCAGCCCAGAACAAGGCGTGCGTCTGCATCACCTCGCAGCTCTACGACCGTCGTGGTGAGTAAAATAAACCATTCCCCCCTCTCTCTGATCGTTGCCCTGATGATGAGCACAAAAAAAAGCCTTGGACACAACGGCCCCTCTACCCCTGTTCAACTCGCTTACACACCTAACATACCTTACCTCGACCTCCCCCCGCATCCGCGAAATCATGACCATGGACGGCGGTCTTGAGCGCCTCGTCAAAATCCTACAAGACTTTTGCTTCTCCCCACCTCCCCCTGAAAACCCAACCATCATTTACGGCCTTCTCCCACCCAACTCGCGTCCCCCCAAACCCCAACCGACGCTCAACCCCCCAGTCTTCGATAAACATGCCGCATACCGATTCTCTCTCGCCTTCCAGTGTGTCGTCAACATCGGTGTGCGAGGGAGTGAGCAGATTCGGAGGAGGGTTGTCCAGGCCGGTACACTGGATGTTGTGGGGTGTATTTTGGAGGCGTGGTTGGCAAGTAAGGGCTTTGCCGTGGGTCCCAGTTCGAGTGCCACTGGTATACCGAGAGAGACGAGGGAGCAGAGACATGCAAGGCGCCAGGCTGCGATTGAGAATCGACAGAGAGAGGAGGCGTTGGCCCTCACGAGAGCCTTGCAGAGGACTCAGATGGAGCAGATGCAATTGATGCAGGCTCAACAGACGATCCAACAACAGCCCACTCAGCGACCCCCTACCCAGACTCAGTCACAGGCGCTACCACGACCACATCAGGTACTGCAGCAGCAGCATCAGCAGGTTACGCGACTACATGATATTCAGACCACACCGAGTAGTTCTCAGCGGACTAACAGGGAGCAGAGTGTAGCTGAAGAAGTAAGGGTATAGTCTTATCGTGGGATAAGTGTGATTGACCAATTGAATTTTTTTCATTTAGGACGAACCAATGGACATTTCGCCACGCCCAGAAAGGAGTCTTGTTACCTCCGCTGGATCGTCGACTGCTCCCAGTACATCATTCCCAACCCCTAGACCATCCACGTCAACTTCCGCCTCGAACAGCGACACTGACCTTTCGACCAACAACTCGACTGCTGCTACGCCTTTGGGAACTGGGACACCTACCGGCGTTGTCGTCATTTCCAACCGAGAGCGCAGCGGAACCGTCATCGCCCGTCCTGTATGGGATACAACCCTTGCCACCAATCCCCCCAACCCACACACCAATAATACTGTGACAACTACCTCGATCACCCTTCAGCCGCAACGTTCCAGCAATCTCAGCAACTCGACAATCGTTAACGGCCGTTCTCGTTCCGCAACATCACCTTCACCCTCACCATCAACCGACACGTCACGACCCGATACCGAAACTGAAGACGATGGCGACGGGGAGGGCGAGGCTGAAGATGTCGATATGGAAGATACCACCCAGTCAACTCAGTCCTCCATGTCCAATAATTCCATGACTATGAACAATGGGATGACATCTACATCCGCATCCACATCCGTCTCCGCGTCACCCTCCCCTGAGCGCCAGCCCACTGCTCCACCGCCCCATCGTACGCGGCTGTCACTTAGCCGTCGTGCCGTTGGCATTGTGTCTGAAAACGCACCAGCGGCGCAGACGTTACCCGGTATCGAAGGCGCGCATCATATCATTATCAATGAAGATCTTGGCGAATTAGGGGTCGGTGTGGGCGTGGGTGTAGGTGTGAATGTAGGTGTGGAAGATGGGATTGTGAGTTTGGACCAACAAGCGACGGAGGATTTCGCGATGGGCGCTCCGCCCGGTGCACCGGGTGCTATTGAGGGTACGCCTCGGTTCGGTGTTGGTATGGGACGACACGGACATACGCATACGCATACTCATGCACATGCACATGCACATACACATACACATACATTACCGCATCAGGCACCAGATGTTACGCCCCGCGCTGCGGTCGTCGGGTTGCCTAGTGAGTCGCCTAGTCCAACTCCATCCCGGATGGGTGTAGGGATGCGAGGAAGGTCGGGGACAGCCCCGGAACCGTTTACAGAACCCTTGGTTTCTGCTCCAGGGCCTTCGACAGGTGGTGCACTTGGTCTGGGACAGAGGACGAATTCGGGATCTGGAATTGGGGTTATCCCGTCCAGCACTTCTCCTGGACAGAATGGTAGTCCCGGTGTAGGGACCAATGTGGGCGCTGGAAGCAGTTCCACCACCACCACCACCACCACCACCCCCGCAACAACTTCCACCAATACGAATTTCAACAACTATACGACTGCGACTACTACGCAACGTGTCCCGAGTCCCGGGCCGGTCACCGCGACGAATACGATTTCAAGCACAGCGAGTAATAGTAGTACGACGACCACGCCTGGGACGGCTACTGCCGCACCGACATACCCAGGACCGTACCGTGACGAGGATGTGCTGCTGGGGCTTCAACTTTTGGCGTACTTGAGTAAATACCCTCATGTCCGACAGGCGTTTTATAAACCGCGCCAGTCCTTCCACCCTGCTACGTTGGCGTATCAGCAACAACAGCAACAGCAAGCAAGCGGGTTTAGTACGGGCGGAAGTGGAAAGGGCAAGGCACCCATGATCCCACCTCCGATGCAAAAGGATGGGAGTTACTTCAAGACGTTTAATGGGAGTTCTGTTATGGCGTCTAGTGCACTTCCACCTGCAGGTGCGAGGAGTGGGAAAGAAAGAGCCATGTCTTCAGGTGGTAGCTCTTCGTCTGGGTCGAGCTCGAATATGGTTGTTGGGGGGAGTACGGTTGGGAATGGGGGGAGTGGACAACCGAGACAGACGAATGTGTTTAGTCTTGTGGAAAGGTTTACGTTTAAACCGAGTTCGAGTGAGCTTGCTGCGAATGGGGGTACGGTTCCGAGGTTGCCGCCTGAGATTCAGTATTGGGCGGGGGTGGTGATGAGGAATGCGTGTAGGAAGGATGATAATCGGGGTGGGATTCGGCAGTGTGCGAATAGTGAGTGCTCTTATTTGGTCTCCCTTTTTTTTGTGTGTCCATTATCACTGATGGTTTTGTGTGTGTGCCCCCCTTGCGATTTTTTTTTTTAGTGTTGTGTGGACGATGGGAAGCATACCCACGCGAATTTGCGAAATGTAGGCGGTGTAGGAAGGCCAAGTATTGTGGAAAGGAGTGTCAGAGTACGGCTTGGAGTGAAGGGCATAGGTTCTGGTGTAGCGCGAAGGATGTGGATGATGATAATGCTGGGTCGGGTAATAATCATAATGGTCACGCGCATGGTACGGAGCGGGAGCACCAGGAGGGAGATGAGGAGGATTCGGGTGGGAGGAGGGAGAGACGGGAGCGGAGGGAGAGGGAGAGGGAGAGGGAGAGAGAGAGGGAAAGAGAGAGAGAGAGGAGGGAGGATGGTACGGATACGGCTACGCAGCTTCCTCGCTCGTTGCGGCGGGTGAATGTGAATGTAAATGTAGCCGGGGGTGAGGGTGCGGGTGTTAGGCCACCTCCGCCATCAAGTCCCACTGAGGGACGGAGAAGGGCGGAGACGATTACTGGTGCTAGTGTTCGGGGCCAATCGGGCCCGTCTGCCTCGGGTGATATGGTGCTTGGATGAATATCCAGCCTCTTTTTTTTTCAGTTCTTTCGCTCTCGCTTTGCTTGATGACTACTACACTCATACGCATGCATACTTTTGCACGGTTCACAGTCCACAGACTACAATTCCATGACCCTCATCTACGCCCGCTCTGATTTCTAGTTTCTACACCCACCAGAGGTTCGAACGAGGTCGCCTAATGCACCTCGTGTGATCGAGCTTTTTTTCATTGGATCTTTTTTTTCTCTCTCTTCTTTTCAATTTTCTGTACGTAGTAATGCCTGTGATCTCTCGAATGTGTTGTCGTTCAATGATCGGTTGGTACAGTTAGATACAACATCTGCACATGACCCACAATCCTACTGACGATTCGTTATGATTATGATTAATTCTCTCGGGTGGATCAGCCCCGTGGGGATGTCGATTTGAACCCTATTTTATGTCCGATTCTCCACCGTTCTGAGTCATACATACCCCCCACCACCACCATCATCATCACACACGCACGCAGATGATGCTGTCGCGAGTCGCACTTCGGAACATCCCCCGCCTGCCCAAACAGCTTCCTCAGCATTCACGATGGATGAGCAAGGGTGTAGAGTCTCAGACGGATTATACGGCTCTTCGTGAACTTGGTGAGCGGCATGTTACAAAGGGAGTGAGTAGGATTACGCAGGGGATCATGCTTAAGGGTGAGGGGAGTTATGTGCGGTATGATGATGGACGCAGGATGTTGGATTTCACTTGTGGTATTGGGGTTACGAATCTTGGTATGTGTCGTTTGGATTTCTTGAGACCTTGTGGTGAGCCGTGTTTGTGTAGGGCATGGGAATGAGAGAGTTAGTCGGGCTGCAGCTGAGCAGTGCATGCAGCTCGTTCATTCTCAGGTTTGTGTGTGCTCTTATCCTATTAACATTCGTTTGGTGTTGATTTGTGGGATTAGTGTAGTATAGCTCTGCATGAGCCGTACCTCCGTCTTATCGAGCGCCTCTTACCCGTGATGCCTGACCCGTCCTTGGATTCATTCTTCTTCTGGAACTCGGGTTCTGAGGCAGTTGAGGCTGCGATGAAGATGGCTAGGTATATCACGGGGAGACAAAACATTATATGTATGCAAGGCGCGTATCATGGGAGGACTTACGGGGCTATGGCTGTCACGAAGAGCAAGACGATTTATTCGGAACATACTTTACCTCTTATGGTGACGTTCGCTATACCTCGCACTAATAACAGCGGTCTGATACATGTATTCACACAGCCAGGAGTCCATTCAATCCCATTCCCGTATTGGCACCAATTCAACCTCCCACCATCCACACCAACTCAAATCCTAACCGACCAATCTCTGTACCAACTAGATCTACTCCTAGCACAACAATCCGCACCTAAAGATACTGCTGCGATATTGGTCGAACCTGTATTGGGTGAAGGAGGGTACGTACCTGCGCCCAAGGAATTTTTGGAAGGGTTGAGAGAGGTGTGTGATCGGTATGGGATTTTGTTGATTGTGGATGAGGTTCAGACTGGATTTGGGAGGACGGGTAGGATGTTTGCTGTTGAGGAGAGTGGGGTGAGACCGGATATTATGATTATTGCCAAAGTATGTTTCTTCGTGTGGTTGTGGCCTTTATAGTGCTGATCGTTTTTTTTTTATCTTTGGTAGGGACTTGGGAATGGTTTCCCGATTAGTGGCGTTGTGAGTCGGAGGGAGTTGACTGATAAGCTTAAACCTGGGTCTATGGTGAGTGGCTTTACCGCAGAGAGGGGCATGCAGCAGTGATAATATGTATATTGGTTAGGGAGGAACGTATGCTGGGAACGCCGTGTCTTGTGCCGCCGCGACCAAAGTCCTGGAAGTATTCAAAGAGGACAAGATACTCGACAACGTTGCACTCCGGTACGTATCTCCACCACCTATACATCAACTAATTAAACACAAACGGACCCCACGCAGCTCAAAGCAACTCATCTCCTTCCTCAAATCTTTACAAAAAGACCGTTCACTCAAACCCTACATCCTCGACATACGCGGACGCGGACTCATGATCGGCATGGAATTTGCATCGCCAACCGGTCCCGGCGCCGCAACACCGTCCACTCGAGCACGCGACATCGGAGTCGTCTCAGGTGCACCGGAACATCTAGCGAATAGAGTGGCGAAAAGGTGTATCGAAAAGGGGATGTTGATTTTGACGACGAGCGTGTATGAAACGATCAGGTTTATTCCGCCCTTGAATGTGAGTGATGAGGATATGAAGAAGGGGTGTAAGATTTTCGAGGAGGCTCTTGGAGAGGTTGTGCGTGAGGGTTAGGAGGCGCTTTGGTTTGAGGAAACGAGTGTGGAAACTTGTGTTGAACAAATTGATGACTTTGGATTCAAATCGTGTATTATATATGTACTGCCTGGTGCTTGAATACAAAATCGTATCGTCCTATTGTCCATGAACTTTAGCAGCGACCCTGACGGATTCGGCGCTGGCTCTGTGCCAGATTTTGGCAACGTTGAAGAAGGTAATCGGGATAGTGCGTCCACGGCTGGTGGAAGTAAAGGACCAGGTTCAGGTGAAGACAATTACGACAGTGTTGCACATGGGCCGTCATCTTTCGAGGATGGACAGGGTATTGCTTTCTTAGATCCCTTTGGCGTGTGTCTGTGTAGGTTCAAATTCGTCTCGTCTTGGGCCTCAGGCGTTTGGGTATGACGGGGGTTAGCAGTAGTTGATCTCGTGACGTCATTTTCTGGGGTAATTTACATATATCGATCCGAGCCGACACTTTCTGCAACATACAACATACCCACCATGACCAGCGAACAACCTTCTACACACAAAGGCGGTCCAGCAAACCAACGTACGTTCTTCTATACTCCCCGCCTCGCCCTTACTCGACACACCCCCCAGCCTCAATTGATCAAGTTCCGATCCAGCAAAAAGACAAACCCGTAGTAGATGACACGGATGTTCAGAACTATCCAGACGAAGGCGATAGTATGTCCCCACTCACCCTCCCTTCTCCACACCAAATCGCCCATAACACAGCTTCCCCTGTCCCGTGCCTCACCCTGACGTCTCTACACATCCATCCGGATACCTAGCGACTTCATCAGGTGGTTACGGATCATCTACCAACATCTATTCGGCTCGTGCACAGAGGGGAAACGTTGACCCCTCTCGGGCAGGCAGATTTCAAACCCCAGAATTGGACGATGGGGATGATGGTGGGGGGTTATTGGAGGTGAAACACGTCGAACGGGTTGGGATGACGGGGAGTGGGTTGGGACAAAAGATCGGAAAGGATTTGGGCTTGGTTTCGTTGGGCCCGATTTATAGTGATGGGTTGGCTGGGAGTGAGGAGGAGATTGAGGATGCGATTGAAGGTGGGTTGTCGAGGTATGAAATTGGTATCGAGTTCGGCATACCCGTTGATCGCAAGGCGAATGAAGCGAGTGATGTGGTAGAGATATGATGGCAAAGGTTCGCGGAAGAAAGAGGGCGACGATTTTACGTTTAATAATTGTGGTTGGTTTGTTGTTGTACTAGAAGTGTACACAACGCCTTGTCGACGCTTTCTACACACCATCGACTCAAGGAACGACATCGTTAATATGTGCATACGGCCTGCCCTGGGGTATACCAACCAGCTATTCCCCCTTCACAAGGGCGCATCTTTTGTGCATCCCCCACTTTATTAACCAACAGCCACGCCCAAAGCAGACCTCGGATCTGGAACAAACAGAATCCAAGCCCGGACACAAAGAAATTAACTAGCCGCGACTAAGGAATAACGTTCTTGTCAACTTGGAGCAGTTATCGCGCATTGCATAAGGGCATCAAGTGCACCCTAGATTAGCTGATAAGATTACTGCGTAAAGTCCTGTGCTACCTATCCAGGGGCGGTAGACTGAGCAACCAAAGACATGAACTCACCCGGTCCATACACACGAAGAATTCTTGCACGATATCTGGATTCTATCGGTGAAACATGCAACAGTCATTAGCGATCATGATCATCCAGCACCACGAAAAAAAAATGGAGATCAAAACGAGAAGCAGGATCGAACTGGAACCACTCACACAACTTTCCATAGCTCCCGCTATTCCCATCATCCCGAGAACGGCTCTCAGCCACACCGGTAACGCCTCTCTCACAACCGCCTCGGGTTTCGGTCCAGGTTTGAGTGAGAGTGCGAACACGGGCGGGTTTAGCGGTGCAATCAAGAGGGTGTCGCTAACGAGATCCATGCAACTGTGACCTGGCGCTGGATTGCCATACACACGAGTTCCAGGAGTGCGACCAGCAAGCAGAGAGATCAGTGTAATATCAGTTTTGGCAAGGAAGTTATTGATTTGAAAAGGTCGCTTAACGCCTGTATATACATCATGTTAAGAGACTAGTTCACGAAACGAGGGAAGGAAAGCAGTGCAAGGAACATATGTGGTCGTCCGGACACCCCGCGTCAGGCACTCCAAATTTCCACAACCACAACAATTCCTCACCGACACCGAACACCGCCTTCACGTAACTTGACCCATCCTCGCATCCTCCCTTGCAACATTTGTATCTTCTCCAGCTTCCGCTGGTTCGAGCTCGCCTTCCGTGGTGTGGGGTCAAGCCTTTGGCAAACACCAGAGAGGATTTCGGGTTGAAGAATCGCTAGCGCTCGAGCTTTGTCTGGTAGCGGGTTGTATCACACGTTAGGTGAAAGGCACTTTTGGAGGGGTTAGAAGTTGATGCTGTGCAGGGCTGTAGTTGTTGTTGGGGGCTGGAATGAATGCTGGGACGAATCTGAGAAGGACGGTAAAGCTATAGGTGTAGCAGTAGGTGTTAGCGCTGGCGCCACTGTCGATGAGGGTGGATGGGAAGGATTTGGGAGGTTCGCGAACCAGGACGAGTATGCACCTGTGCTTGACAATGAACAAATTATATAATGGGGGTATACCCAGGGCTGCATACCAATAACACCTAGCATGGTCGTCCTGGCCTGCCTGAGGTAACCGCCCGAGCATTTCAGGACCGAATAAGCGAGGGAGATGGGGTGAGTTCTTTCTCAGTCAGGTCGATTGCTTCTTGGATCGACATTATAAAGTGTAACGTGGTTTCTAGGTCCTACCAACATATCATTTTGGACGCACTCGTGGGCATGTGACGATGACCTACCTGTCGTCCATCCTCATCCTTCCAGGTGTTCAGTCGTTGTACGAGGTCGTTGATGTAATACCCGAGCGCATATCCTCTCGCAAAACGTAGTATCTGGAATATGGCTTTTAGCGCTCTCGGGGACAAAGAAGAAAAAGCAGCTTACGCATGAATTAAGGTGTCACCTACGTCCCTCCGCTACCTGCATCAAAACGTCAAGTCCAATTCCACCCATAACATCATGTTCATATGGCCCTTACACTTGGAATATATCAACCTGGTCTATAGACCGATAAATATTAACCCAACACTGGAAACCATCATTAATGGTACCTGACCGAGGTTGTAGTTCCACTTACAGCGAAGGTGGGACGTTGATTGAGGTAACGACACGAGAAGGAAGCGATATTGGCTGCAAGATATGACGTGGAGTGATCGCGCAATGCTTACGATCAATTTGCACCGTCGAACGTGCAACGGGTGAGATGTCTCTGGATGAGACCACCTCACGAACGATGACTGTTCCGACGCGATTAGGAGAGGTTCAATGAGAGTACGCGTTCCGGAGTCGTCTGAAAATGCAGATTTGGATAAAATTTCCTGGAGGGCATCTATCTTATGCTGGGATGAAGGCTTCCTCGACCTGGTGGATTGAGGAGGGAGATAAGCATGGGTATAAGTGGCGTGAAGTTCACTGGAGAAATGGGATTAGCGTTTGTGAGAATTGAGACGTGCAGACGTTACTAGGTCGGGAAGGTGGTCATCCATGCCTGGAGGCAGCGGAGGGCCGATTGAATGTGATGCGGAGGGAAAATGGGTAAAATCGAGGATGTGATGGCTTGAGCCACCATAGGGACAGCATCCATAAGTGACTGCGACATTTGGACTCTAGACGCGCGTTCCTGTCAGGGTTCCGGGCTGTAGAGAAATTGACGGATTTAGATGTTGGAGACGTACTTGCTGGGCCCAAGTAATCGCACTTGGCACCTCCTCGGCGACAATCGCCAAAAAATCGCGAATACGCTCAGTTGGAGCGCCACGTCCCGAGAACATGGGTCACACAGGCCATTATCCAGTTTGGCCAATGCGTTGGATGTCCTGGCACTAGTTTCACCGCTAATGATGTGAGCTGATGATCGAGAACATGACCTCAGCCAATATGCCTGAGTGAATTGACAGGGGACTTGTTGCTACAAATAGCTTTCGTAGGATGAACTTGCTATGTCCTGTGGCAACGGAATGAGCAGTCAATTGGACCATGAGGTCTCGTTAGACCCTCTGCAGGCTCCATCGGAAAAAAATCCCTGGCCGGCCATCCACATTTGTGCAATGCAATCATAGGTACCAGTCTCTAGCGATTTTGACCTGGGCAGTATCTGCTCCAAAGAACTGGACATTCTGATCCGCATGTTCCAGTAGCGGAATTACAAGGCCCCATGCCTCTGGTTTCTTCTGTATTTCGATGAGCTCGCGGTGGAGCCGTTTGAGATCATCCGGGGACGTGAGTGGAGAGGGGAGAGTGTAGGCTTGGAGGATGAAGCTGGCGAGAACTCGGATGGGACTCATGGATGCATTTCGGCGTCGACTGACTTGGATGGCTTGATGGATGTCTGACTGTTGTAGCGACGGCAGAAAGCTCGTGTCAATCATCGAGGTTAATGATCAAGTCCATGTTTCTCATGTTCACCACACAATGCCACCGAATTACTCGCTTGTCCTCCGTGTAATATACGAGTAGAATAACCATTACAACGCCTTCATTGGGGAAACCCAACCCCCCCCCCCTCCCAAAAAAAAAGAAAAAAAAACGTTGTCAATTTGGCCACCGTTTTCCTGGGTCCAATCTTTGTCAACCCAACATGAGGTCTACGAATTCTTGAAAAGAAGGTCCAGTCGTGCCAACACAGTGGTAATAACCTGGGCAAAGGGCTCAGCTCACTTGTAATTTCCTTTGAAGATAATCCTTCTCCTCATCCAGCTCTGTCATCGGAAGCAAATGTCCCCGGGGCAGAGAAGCATAGCTGCGAGCTGCGGTGCATGGTCTTACTGCCCCCAGTGACGCGAGGGGGTAAATCTTTAATTAGGCTGGTCCCCCAAAATCTGTATCGGTCATTGGCCCTAGCCAGTTAGCCATCGATGTAGTGTTGGAGAATCATGTCTTATCGAGTCTTCCTCATCGATATCAGGAATCCAAACCATGGTGTTAGTGCCAGGAGTCAGCATGTCCAAGTCCTAGTTCCTTGTATACGCCACTGGTTTTCATATATGGACGACACGCGGGCCCCATGCCAAGTTCTAGAACGAAATTGTTTCTGTTCTTGAGAGAGTTCTGACCCTGACACGGAATTTCGACGAGCAATATGCAGCTTTGTTCCAGCATTCCAGGTGTCAGATTCCTTTTCGGGTTGTTCAAAACACCTGCGCATGTTCATGTTCACCAGCATGCACGATGGTCATGGCTCAGGTATCCAACTTCTTGATGACATAACAAGAGCAAACAAAAGCAGGGTTGTGGGTCTGTCGTCTGTCGTCCTTGGTTTATAACGTTCAACATAAGACAGTCATGGTCTCTGCATCCATTTGCAAGCTCCTTCGCTCCATCCTTACATCTCTCCACATAATGAGCACTCCTACAATCCCTCCTCTGGAAGACCCGCACCAGATTTGGCCCTCGGGATCAGAAAGTCTTGTCGTAGAAAACTACAAAGACATGATGTTCGAATATTATCGCAAGGGCATCCCCGCTGTTGTTGGGCCTCATCACTGGTATATATCACGTCTCGAGATCCTCAAGAAGAGGAAGGGGTTGGAACATGAACGGATCGTGGCTACGGTGAAGAGGACTCCTCGTGAAGGTGAAGACCCCGATCCTACAGAGCGCTTCCTTGTCGTACAACGCAGAGCTGCACCCAAGAAAGACTCGCGACGGGACGACTCGCGACGGGACGACTCACAACGGGACGACTCGCGACGGGACGACTCGCCCTCGGACTCGCTCATTGATCGTGACTACGAATCCTCACGCTTCTTGGAAGAAAGTCGCCACAGTTACCCACGTATCAGTGTTGAAAAGTTGTTTAAAGATAGTCTGGGCAAGATTGAAGATTCGAGCAAGAAGATCTTTGGTGGTCGACCTGCATATGATACCATAAGTTTTGCAAACACTCATCCCGACACCTCGTCCAGTCCCATTGTTGCTTCGATCGACCTTCCTCCCCCCCCAACACTTCCCCCTGCTGTTGCTGCCATTGCCCTGCTTGACCTTGAAAGGTCTTCTCAGGCAGGTGATAATACCGCCTCTGCTCCTGCGACCGACGTTTCCGATGGCCCATCGTCCCAGGCAGGTGATAATACCGCCTCTGCTCCTGCGACCGGCGTTTCCGATGGCCCATCGTCCCAGGCAGGTGGTAATACCGCCTCTGCTCCTGCGACCGGCGTTTCCGATGGCTCATCGTCCCAGGCAGGTGGTAATACCGCCTCTGCTCCTGCGACCGGCGTTTCCGATGGCACATCGTCCCAGGCAGGTGGTAATACCGCCTCCGCACCTGCGACCGGCGTTTCCGATGGCCCATCGTCCCAGTCAGGTGGTAATACCGCCTCTGCACCT
>JAEUWL010000168.1:0-50873 GCA_018524415.1 Podaxis rugospora
ACTGGCTGGTCTGGGCCCACCAAGATGCCTTGTAACTAGGGCTCAAAAGCTTAACGGATGAGAATTGGGGTCTGTAACACAAGTTAAGACTGAGACTTCAGCCTCTTCCTTCTTCTCCTCCTCCAATGTGCATCACATGTGCATTGTATGCAATTCCACCAAGTCTGACACCACCACTGTGTAGATCAACTTGGTTGACTCCTAACGAGGCACTCTGGCCTCCTCCCTCATCAAGGGTGCTCGAGCCCATACCGGCACACCTCAGTGTCAGCATTGCTGGTGCTAGGGTCATCCTTCTGATACTTGTCATGTGCATGTGCCCAAGTGTCCTCTCTATGGGGGTCCTCATTCTGAGGGCTTTCATCACTCTATGGTGGGATGTTGCCAAGGCAACCCTAAGGCCAACCCCTCCTATCCCCCCCACTCCTGAGGGTGCCCCATGCCCTCACTCTCCTAGGTGCCTGAACTGCTTGGGTGTCCATTCCTCCAATGACCACTGGTGCCCATACTGGTGACATCGATTCAACTGCAACTGGATCTGTGGGAGATACCAACACAAAGTGGAGACCAAGAAGGCTCCCTCTGTAGGTCAGAAGGGCTAATGTGTCAATTTATGCTTCCTTCTCACTGCCCTTTCCTCATGGGAGGCAGGCTGGACTTTGATCTTGGTTTTGGTTTTCACTCATGTTGTTCGGGGCACTTGTATTTTTCTTTTCATTTCATCTTTTTCTTTTACATTGGGACTGCTACCATGCACCCATTTGCCTAGATACTTTTTGTAGTAGATCAATGATGGCAATAGACTCCAATTTAAAAAAAAATGCATCAGCTGCATCAAAGTTTGAGCCCTAGTGTACCTTCAACCCTATCCTGATCCAAAATATCAGAAAATAAACTGCTACATTCATTACTAGCTGCTCTGCCCAGACAACTGTAGTAAAATTTAGGTTATTGAAGACTACCCAGGAATTTCATGATCCAGGTCCAGCTACTTTTCCTGTACTTCTGCCAATGCCTTAGTAAAGAAGCACAACATGGCATGAGAGCCTGCAAGGTGATCCAAGAGAAGTTAGTCATTTTAACTGAGGGAAGAATTTCATTGATGTTCCATTATGCTCCATAGATGAGAGCTTTTCTAGGACTTCAACAAGGAAGCTGGCCTAGCAATGCCTTAAAATGAGGTATTCAATTGGGGGTGTGTACTTGGGATGGCATCATCCATTCCGATTACATGCCAATCTGCTTCAAGTTGCTTTGTTTTGAGCTTGAGGTCAACCCCATTTTTGTCATCATGACTTTCACCTGCCAAGAAAAGCACTGGAGCACCCATCAGAGATATATACTGGCCATTCTTGAATGTATAGCCTACAAAATTGTCAGGTATGTTGAATGATCTGACTAGAACATTGTCTGGTTTAGAGATCCTTCTGAACACAGGCAACTCCCTGGATGCAACAGATGAAGTTCTACTGGTTCACCTCATTTGGCTTTGCCCTTGGAAGCCCTATCATGTTGAGTTCTATTAGTGATAGCCTGGAGATGCTATTGTGAAGTTAAGTGTTAAGTTTTGCCAGTCTGCTTAAATGACACAGTTACTGGTCTCATGTCTGGGTCCAGCCACTCTGTGCAGATTTTGCAAAAATACAGGACTCCTACCACATTGGGTCAGGATTATCTTTAAGCCATTCTGTTTTCTTTTGTAAGTCTTATTTCCACAATACCATCAAGTTACACTGACCTTCTTTTCTTGTGGCAGACATATTTGAATTGACAGCTAGTTGTAACAAGTGACTATTGAACATGATCTATTGTTATCATGTTAGACATAAGCTTACTCATCAGATAATAGGTCATTCTCATAAAGACAATCTATGGGTTTGGTCTAAGTAATCAAGGAGTATTATTAGTACTACTATTACTAAGACATATAATCACATGTATACTACTTAGCATGGTAGTTGCATAGCTACATTGTATATGTAGGCATATAAACCCCTGTAGAGTATAGCTAATAGACAATGTCTATAGTATACCTAAGCCTACAGTATTAGCTTCAGAACCAACAGATAAGAAGTTGTACAACTCCCTGTATGTAGCAATATATGTGCTGCTCAACATGAACTTGGTGAGTTGTCCCTTTGCATACAGTTGACTTCAAACTTCAACTCATGCTATTTTGTTCTCATGTCTGTAGTTAGCAGTATCCTTGTATCTCTACCTCACTCCACTGCTGCTCCTGTAATCTCACTGGAGCCCTCTCTTGGAGCTGCCAGTAACACCTCTAATAACACATCTCTATTGAGCTAACATGAAACTCATGAAAACTGTATGAGCCAACAAAGTAGTTTTGTGCTCTCAGAGCCACCCAGCCAGTACCAACCAAGCCTCAAGCAAAAGGCATCCCAAGACCTTGCTGCAGGTTTACCTGAGGCTGAGGTCACTGAAATCACCTTGCAATTCACACATGTACTCTCCACTCTTCATTTAGCATCCTGTTTGCTAATGAAGTTCTAGTATACAACAGACCAGAAACTCATTGCTTTGTATTGCGCTGATAAGTGATAGATGATGGAGTATAAATGCATACTTGACACCACCAGTGGACCATGGACTTTGCCACCAAATCTCATGGTAAGTGTTTTCTTGTGATATTACTTTTTACCAACTTGTCCATGTATAGGAGAAGATTCACAAGTTCACATTCATTGTGATAGTTGACCCAGCCCTTCTGGCATACCTCAAGTACAATAAACCTGATAAATTGGTTCTGGTAGGTCTATTTACAACATTATACATCTTTGATTGATATCACAATGTTGTAGGACATTCTGCAAAAATATCCTGGATGGGGATATGCCTGCCATTGTGGGTGATTCTGCCAAGAAAGCTGTGGTCAATTCAGCCATTCAGAATGTCCTTACAGACTTCTGTTCCAAATTCAAGCAAGTTGTGAGTGGCTAGCAAATTAGTCTGAAGATATCCCCTATCTCATTTCTTCCAGATATCACAAAGTTTACACCACTCACAAAAGAAGAAAAGGTAGGGTATCTGAAGGGAGGCCTTCCATCAACTTCAACTCACTTTGCAGAAAGATCCTGAGTCTGAGGTTCAAGGCTACACCAAATGTCAAGCTCATCCTTCAAATGACTGCCCACTTTGCTTTTTTAGTTTGACATTGGTTATCTTTCCATGGTTAGTTGCTGAATTGTTGATGTAGCACATAGTATATCACTTTGAGGCTCAAGCTAATGGTGCAGGCTACAACTTTTGGATAAAAGTCAATGATTCCCTCAAAGAAATCCACACCAAGAAGGAGTGTGATCTGTTAAGGGTCTCAGACTGAGTCATTTACCCCAATCACCCAATCACCACTCATTGTATTCCAGTGTCTCTGCAAGGGGCATCAACAGGACCATGTATAATATCCCATTCACCCTACTGAAGATGGCTCAGAGGCAGATGAGAGAGTGCCCAATGAAACTTACAATGTAAACAATTTCATTGAGGAATCAGACCTTTTAGCTTGCTGGTTTGGAGTGTGAACCAGTCACTGTGGAGGTATCATTGTGGTCAACAAAATCCCATTGCAATGCCACCTCAAAGTTCATCAAGGTTTCATTGTTGAAGAAATCTCATTGCAGTACTGCCTCAAAGTTTATCAAGGCTTTGTTGTCAACATTAATCTCCCAATTGAGGTAGCCACACATTTCCCTCTCCATCTGGTTGACTCCGGACAATTGGTCCATATTATATACCCAATGATTATTTGTGATTTCTGAACAATTTTATCCATCTGTTTTCTGAGAGTGACATAAGAAAATAATGAAATAAATGGTGTATATTTGGAGACTGGGGATACTGAGGCAATAGTTGGCTGGACATCTAAGGGGTATCCCTTGCAGATACCTTGATAATTAGACAAGGTGAGGGTATCCACACCCTGGATATCCTCAGATTTGATGTCAGGGATTTATACAAAAATATCTGGCAGACCTCTCCAGGGTAGCTTACATGTATGCTGGCATCATTCCCCTGACATCTCACGTCAGGATGCCGTTGAGGCACCTGGGAAGATTGGGAGTGTAGAATAAGGGGGCTGTTGAAAGCATTGCCAAACCAAGCAGTGTCAATAAACGCTTGAATGGGCTTCGCCTTATAATAATCAGCCCTTTCCTAGCCATGAGATGGAATGGTCACCATAGTGATGAGGAGAGCGAGGACTAGGGGGATCAGTGACAGAAAGAAAGGTGAAGGACCTGCTTGATGATTAACAGAGGGTCTGGGAATCGACAGCCAGCTTTCAACTCAGTCGGGGGCAATAACCCAGCGATCGATTCGGATTCGAGAAGCTAGGCTAATGGTGGTGAGAAGCCCACTATGTCTCAGCTGTCAAGGATGTGGCACTGATCAATCCTACTTGGCCGATTGCTACCCTTCTACCAGGAAGCTCGGGTGACCAACATTTGTGACTGCACCTCTCAGAGCGTCGTGGTAGTTTTCTGGGTTTGGTGGTGTGTTTTGACTTCGGAAGGGATCGAATAATGACTGGGGCTTGCTAGACTTGAATGAGTAATCGCATTCAAGATGACAGCCGTGGCGCTGAACCCTGGCTTGAGTGGGACATGTTGGTGTCGATACATACATGCTTTAGTGTCATTAGTTGTTGCTTGCGAAGAGGAAGAGAGCTTGCGAAAGGTGTGGGGTTCAATTTTAGCTACTGAAGCAAATCTTATGAGTGCATAACTTGATCGCGGTGTGCTCATATGAATGAGGTAGAAGCCGCAATCCAGGGGACATGGGACAGATCAGTCGTGCCTGTGTGGCACCCCGGATTCTATTGAACGTAACACTGATGATGATACAGTGGTCCCAGTAGCCGAGCTATCCCCCTGAGGTTCCATCGAAGGATACGCCAGTGAACGGCAGACTGCTCTCCATTGGACCTAGAGGGGTTGATGGCACTTAGTAGCAGAGAATTCTTGAGTGAAAGTGATGCGGGTACTTGTACTTGGACCGCTATAATTGCATGTAGCAAGACAAGCCCAAGCTTCTGTGGAGTGTAGCATCTTCATGTGACGTTTAGTGTTCTGGATACATGATATATGGTCAGATATGTCCTTCGCCAAGGTACGAATCGAGTGTAATCAAGTGTTGCTTTTTCAATGAGGGCAATAATGATGGCAGCAGGTGGCAGCATGGCTTGTATGCTGTTGACTGTGGCGTAACGGGTTCCGAGCCGGGGTGATAGACACCTAATGATAATCCATATGTAGGTCGTCGATGGATGCTCTTCGCCGAAAAAGAGGTTTGGAACACCTCCGTTTCGGAATGTTCTAGTCGTAATTGCATATAGGAATATTCAGAATGGTTGTGTCCAAGCAGACTTCTGGGTACACGACGTCCATGCATATCACGGTGGTAACGAGAATTACAGTTTGGGTTTCTTTGTTACAAAGGTGATGTCCTTGAGCCACTGTGCTCTGCTATCAGCGTAAACTTCTTTCTTAGGGGCTAAAGACTGCTTCAGTGGACCAAAACCAGAAAGATAGAACGGGAACGTACCCCATGCTTGATGTCCCTCAATAGCACTGGGCTGGGCAATGATAAAGTCGCCTCTCGAGGGCTTGACGAACAGGGAAGAACCACAATTGATGCAGAATGACCGGGTGATCGTGTTACCGCTCTTGGTGTTATTATCCGAGTAATGACGGATGGAGGTTGCACCTTCAATTATCTTGAGTTGCTGAACAAGGTTTCAGCGCCACCAGTGAAATGAAGTGGGGAAGGGACACACGTCAGGCTTCCAATAGGAGTGAGCCATGAAAGCGGATCCGGCAGACTTTTTGCAGTTACTGCAGTGGCATAGCACATAATGGAACGGTTCGCCAGTGACCTCGTATTGCACTACCCCGCAGAGACAGGCAGCTGGTCTGACTTTGGCTGGACTTGACATGGAGTGGTGGCTTCTTCGGGGCAAGTGAAGTTCCGTGGGATGTATGAGTGACAGCCAGGCCTATGCAATGGCTGGGGGCGGCGAAAAGGGTATGCGGGGATTATCACATGTGCGGTGCGCAGAACTCTGACACAATTCACTACAAGAAGCGAAGCTGTTGAGATCTAGAGCAGACGACGAGAGAATGCCACCACTGACTTGCCAAAACGTGGTCCATTGCCGTTTTCAGCAACTACCGTATTATAAATTTCGTCCCTGTTTTCTGCTCAAAGGTCGCCACGAAAATCCTTTGTTGGATAATCGTGGACTACAAAATAGACAAATCGGGTGCTGGAAGGCATCGAACATTGCGGGAAAGTAGGCCGGGAGTGGGAGACTCCCGTAATCACCCTCTGGCCTTGTGACATCTTCAATAACACCCTTTCATTCTCACTCCATCTCCTGGTCTCGGGCTTCACATCCACAAATCATCTTACTTTTACTTGCTCACTTACAGCTCCGAGTATTTGCGCTAGGGCTGGCTCGTTGGTTTACTCGCTGCAAGCGGTTGGTGAGTCCACGTAGTCTATCCGTGTCGCTTTTGCTTTCGCTCGTCGTCCGTTTTCTCCTTGTGTCCAATTCGGTGGATATTCCCGAGGAGCGTCGCAACGTCGAAGACACTCCAAGGCCCCGAAGATTCTCTATTGTTCCAACCTCTTTTTTCAGATCGAGAGTCATCATCTCTCAATCCATCCTCTCTCCCCACGCCTGCCTGACCCGGCACCTGTTGTTCCAGCCATTATCCCGGGGTTGAGTCTCGCTCTCCATGCATGTATCAGAGAATCGACAGTGTCCCGGGGAGGACCCTGCTTCTCCTCGTTATATTCTCAATTTCAGGAATTTCAATTCTTTTTTGACCACTTCTTTCTGTTTTGTCTCCCCTTTTCTTGATCCCTGCAAAAACTGATCGATGGCTCTTCATTTCGTCGCCAATAGTGCCTAAGGTGACACAAAACACATTCGGAAATTATTAGGATCGGTTATTTTCTTCCATTGTACGAGGTGAGTAACCATTTCAGCCATAACCGAGTCCATTCCCCTCAACTCATCGATTCCCAACATATATCTTCGTTCCCTCGTTACCCCCACCCGTCTCCCTTGGCAAATTACCCCATTCTTCGTTCGATGCCCCACTCCCAAATCCTACGAAACCTCCTTTATTTCACTACAGCCCGTCACGACACACACGAAAAGGACCATAGCACGAAGGGACATTGGACAATGTATCGGACGTCTTCACCTCTTTTCGACATTCCTGACTTTCCAACCCTCCGACGGGTCAAACCACTACCCAAACGCCGCCGCACCTCCAGTTCGTCCGCGATATCCCCGGCACTGCTCTCACAATCTTCCACAAATCCGTACGTCAGTTCGACATATCACCTGCCAGCACATCCTCCGAGCCAGAACTTGAGCCAGACTCAATCTCAAGCTATCTTAAATTCTGAGGCTACACGTTCGTCGACCAATGACACCTTACCTTTAAAGCCGGACTGGCGTTCGGATTTACGACGTTTCCCATCCGAGCTTTTCTATCTCCCTAAGCAGATACTCTCCGTTGCAAAGGTCCTATCAGAAACGGGCCTCGTTCCAAGGGAAGATGAAGGTGGCGGAGGCGGTGCGGACACTGAAAGTCTGCCATTGCCAACCGAACAAAAATCTCAGCTTTTGACGACCCCGGATTCACCCTCCATTCCAGCAACTCCCCCACCTCCTTCCGACGCATCTACCGACGACGAAGGTGATCCACAGGCAAGCGTTCGTCCTACTTTTTTTCATCAACCCCTCGACCGCGAGGACTCGAACAGGCAGGAAGAAGTGGACTCGGAGCGGGACTTGCAAGAACGGTTGTTTTTACGTGCAGAGACTGATCGGTTGTTGGCCCACGCGGATTCGTTGTCGGCAAGGATGGCGTTACAGAGTTATTACCGGTCGATAGGGTTTGGCGTACCCGAGTTTGGCTCGAATGTTGGTGGCGCTACTCCTCCTTCTGCGCCTGGTGCGGGGTCTGGAATGGCCCACGTTGCGACACCACCGAGTACATCTATGTCTAACGGCGGTGCCGCCAATATTGCGCATGGAGCTAACCTGACCACGGGGAATGGGTACGTTGCAGCAGGCGTGGGGAGGGGACAAACCGAGGAAGGGGATGGAGATGGAAGGGGAGCTGATTACTCTGATTATGCAAACCAACAAGGACAAGGCAACACCAAGAAGAGGAAGGTGCCAGCAAATGTTGGAGGTTCACCACCGCATCATCATCACCATCATTTACATCATTACTCTTCGCATCGAGGTTCTTTTGGGACTGGGGTGTTGGGGTATGAGGAAGCTGGAGACTTGGGAGGTGGGGAGAGGGAGCTTGGTTTTGGTTTTGGGTTCGGCTTGGATTTGGGTAGTAGGGATGATGCGGGGACCGTGGTGGGAGGGGTCGAGTCTGATGTCTTTGGACCTTTGCCTGGGTCTGCATGGGCGTATCAGTACTCACAGCGTCAGTCGCTGGACGGATCCACTCAGCAGTTGCCACCACGACAGTTCCATAGAAAGGCAAAACTGAGTCCAGTGACGCTTGCTGGATTGCAGAGGAAGGAGCTGATTAGGAGTAGAAAAAAGCAGCTGGAGGCTATTATGGGTACACTGTCGGTTGGAGATACTTGGGCTCTCGATCATGCTTTATCAGCGAACTTTCCACCTTTACTTTCATCATTCTCTTCTACTACTTCGTCTCCTTCAAATTCACCAACCACGGACTCTGATCATGGAATTTCTCTGGCCGTTAATTCGCATGGTGGGGCGGCAACGAATGGAGCGGTCGGGGCGACCCAGAGTAATGGGAATTGGGAGGTAGGATGGGGATGGAGCAACGGTGAGGGGAAGGAAGTCAGGGTAAGGTTGTCGAAGAGGAGGAAGATGAGGATTGCAAGAAATGCGAGGATGGGTCTTGGGAGACTCGGAAGGCATCCTGATGCTGCCCCATTCCCGACAGGGGAGTTTACATTGACCTGTCCCAGCGCCAGTAAGTGTTTCCTTCCTTCCTTCCTTCCTTCCTTCCTTCCTTCCTTCAATTCTCTTCCGTTCTCCGGTTTAGAGCTATTTTTGTTCCTGGTGGCTGTGAATCTTTTTATTGACGACTTTTTCCTTTTTTTTCTCCTCTTCCATTCGTTGTTGGGTTTGGCACGTGTTAGCCGCCGAACGTTTGGCCGCTGTGCAGGAGGAGGTTGCGAACTTGCGAAACCTCTTCGCAATGGAGCTCGCACGGCAGACTGCCAAGGCTGCCAAGGTAGCATCCGAAACGAGCAAAGGTAGCGGAGGCGGTTCGGGGAAATCGGGGAAGAAGAGGGCGTCACAGAGGGCGAGGACGATGACGAATGCGAAGAGCGGGGAGCAGCAGGCGGAGTTTTTGGAGATGCCCCAAAAAGGGTTAGATGCCTCGGGTCAGCAGCAAGCGCAGCCTGAACAGGCTGCACAAGGTCAAGGTCAAGGTCAAGGTCAGAGCCAGACTTCAACGCCCAAGAAGGGAAAGAAGAAGAAAAGGTCGACGTTGGCCAATGCTTCAAATCCGCATCATCTCAGAAACTACGTCCCTTCGAGGTTGCCAAACGCCGCAGGCGGTGGTGGCAGCTCAGGTGGTAATCATGGACAAGGGAGCCAAACCACGAACACGAATTCGGTATGGCCACTTGCACTGCGGTTCCTTTCTGCGGAATTGCCTCCAAGAAGGCGCAAGGGTGCCAAGGAGGGTGGACAGAATGGTTTACATGTCCAGTCCTTGCCGCAGCTTATCGTACCCCAGGAGGAATGGATCTGTTCGTTCTGTGAGTACAGTCTGTTCTACGGTGACGACGCAGGGTACCGCAGAGCTGTGAGGAACCGGAAGAAGATTCTGAAGAGGCGAAGAAGGGCAAGAGAGCGTGCCGCTGCTGCCGCGAGTGGTGTGAATGCTGCGATGAAGAACGCAGTTGGGGTTGCGCCTGCTGCAGAGAAGACGCGTGTGGAGGACGAGGAAGAGTATGATGGTCCTGGGTATGAGATTGTCCCGCCCAATAATCCCAATCATGTCCGTGCGGACGGGGTTGGGAAGACCAAGGCTCGAGAGCGGCCTGGATGACATCATGATATTTTTAGTTAGTTAGTTTTGGTAATTAATTAGTTTCTTAATTCACATTTCGACGAGTGAGGCTAATTCAACGCCAAGTTATTAAGCAATAGACACCTCACGCTGCCTTTCCATCCTTGGTTCTTACTTCCATTGCTGCTCGTCGTCAGTGACCAAGTAACTATCCTGTGTGCTCCGGGAACAGTTCATGCTAGAGAGGGTTGAGGTGTGTCGCCTTGTTCACTCCTACTTCACCCCAGATCTTTGCTTCGTGTAGCCGACGACGCTTGCTGGGTATATGCACTGCCTTCGCCCCGAACGGCGCAAATAATGCTATGTGCACTTCCGGGGACCTCCTGAATGACAACACCCGGACTGCGCCCACCAGAGCAGGCTGATCAACCCATGATGCATCGTGGGTGTGGAATCATGGTGTCTTTTACTTCTCCAGGGTCGCTGACAAGGGCCACCAGCCAAAGAAGGCTGATCCAGTCAGTCCCAATGACCCTAACCTGTTCCGTATTCGCGTCAATACCTGAAACTTTGTCCCTTGTACCCTTACTACTATCGTCATCCGGTGCCCTTGTTCACATATACTCATACTCCCCTCTATCAAAGGTCACAACACGCCTGCCTAGACTTCTTCATCTGACTGCCCTTCTCCACTCGTCTGCACCAGCTTTTCACTCCTTTGCTACTCCGGAGTCACCGCGCTTCAGTGCATATACCCGCCCACCGTGTGCTTGATCCCACGAAGCCACTATTGTCGTGCATGACTTCTACTTGACTTCGCTTTCTGACCACCCCAACCTTGACTGTCCACGAATCTGTTCCTCAAGCTTACTTCCTTCTCTCTCAAATTAGCTTCCTTGCTTCCTCGCTGGGTTTTTACGTCCATCATAATTTGCTTCTTCCCGTGCTTCACGCGTTATAATCTCGTTCTCTCCTACGACTAACCCTCGTCTCTCCTCCCCTCCCCACCCATCAATACGATGTCCTCCGACGGAAGATATATGTATCATCACCAGCCCCCAAATATGAGCAGCTATGATTATAGCTACCCACACCACCAACAGCAACAGCCTCCACATCATCCTCAACACTCGGCGCCTCATCACGCTCCTCCGCCGCCTCCGCATGCTTATGACAACCACCCGCCGTCTCATTCCCATTCTCAACATTCTCAACACCCGCAACATCCACAGTCACATCCCAATTCGCACTCGCAGAGTCATTCCCAGCTAGGACATCCACCGCTTCGCGCTCCTGTACCGCGCTCGAGTTCGTCTTCAGCCCATTCGCACTCGCCACATCAACCGAACAGCTCACACCCTCTTCCTCCATCTCACCAACCTCCACCCGTACACCAATCACAACATCACCCACAGCCGCCTCCACACCAACACCAACCGCCCCACTCGTACTACAGCGCACCGCCTCCACCCCCAGCATCTTCTCACCCGCCACCCCCTGGGTACCCTTCTAGTTCGTATATGTCACAACCGCCACCACCCCCACATCAACATTCTCACCCCCAGCCCCATCATCCTAATTGGGGCGGCGAAAATCATTGGGGGAATCAGTTTGCCTATGGCGCTCCCCCTCCATCACATCCCCCCTCCAACGCACCTCCCGATTATGGGTCCGGACCCAGTCGGCCCACAACTGGCGCTACTCAGGACAATGTAACAGGCGATCATCATAGAGGAAGTTCGGGATATATTCCTCCCCCACAAACCACTCAGCCTCCTCCACCTCCTCCCCCAACTACCATAGAGCCAAGAAGGATGGACGTAAGGAATGAAATGTCGCGTCTGGATAGCTCACGGATGGACACGCGGATGGATGCAAGGGTGGATGCAAGGATAGACCCAAGAATGGATCCGAGAGTCGACACAAGGCTAGATGCACGGATGGACTCAAGAATGGACGCACGGATGGACTCAAGAATGGATGCACGGATGGATACACGAGCAGATGCATCTCGAATAGAACCTACGCGGATGGATCCGCCGAGGGTTGAAGACCGAGGAATGGCACCTCAACATCCAGCATATCACCATCCACCGCCTAGTGCACATCATCCCCCTCCGCCACTCCAACATCCCCCGCCAACACCTGTTTCCTCTGCACCCACACCTATACCCATTTCTTCATCTTCAACAATTGCAGGCGCAACAACGGCTAAAAACGTTCGGAGAAGAGATTCCCCGATATCACATCCAGCACCTCCCCCATCACATCCTCCCGTCCATGCGCAACCTCCGGGACCTCCGCCACCATCCGCCCCTGCGACACTGACCAGTCCTTCGGTGTCAGCTGCCCCAGCAACTGCGGTGTCACCTGGAAGATCTGGGCTAGACTTCTTCAAGGTATGTTGATTCCCTGATTTGTTCACAGAAATGTGACGTTTTTGAGCTGACCATGACTTCCTATTCTTGTTGCTATGACATTTTTGGGCATTTACTTCTCGACATCGACAAAACCTTGATGGATGACCGATCTTGGTTGGTTTGGAACGCATTGGTCAACCCCTTGTTCCCCATACCTTGAATTGGGATGGTGTGGGAATCGGACTTGTCCATGGGGAAATAACTTCGCTCGTGTCGGGTCCGATTCATGCGCGTGTGGATCATGCCTTAACGCCGGAATTTTACTGCGCTTCGACTTGGGTTTCCGCTGAGCAGCTCGTAGACTCATACAGGGTGATCCTGGACAATGGGGACGCGGTGAAGGGCGGAGGACAACTTCCATCTGCGGACTTGTTGGAGAAAATGATCCAATGTGCAACCTTTGCATCGCAGATGTTAGAGCAGGCCGCTGGAGGCGGTAGTACGACCTCGAGCTACTCGTCCCTGAGCGGTGCGAACGGTGTTCCAACGACGACCACGAAGGGTATAAGAGAGGAAATAAAAGAGGGCGTCGTCAACGGGAGTACGACAAGCAGCTCGACTACTACTGCCACCACAACAGCAGCAGCCGCAAACTCAACCGGACCCCCTCCCAAGAAACAGGTGAGTGACCGTTAAGACACACCCGCGTCTCATTTGCTAATAATGCCCTCGCTAGAAAACCGACGAAGGAAATTCAGGGCAGTCAGAAAATCAAGGTCAGACCTGCTTGGGTTGTAACGCTACCTCAACGCCAGAATGGAGACGTGGGCCCATGGGTAAGGGCTATATCCTTTTCTGCGAAGGTCCTTATGGTTGCTTATCGCCGGTCGACAGGTCCGCGAACATTGTGTAACGCATGCGGATTGGTCTACGCGAAGATGGTACGTGCCTGCCGGCTGCCGACACTGACTTGTGTTTCCGACTCAATTCATTGCCGTTCCTAGATCAAAAAACGAGTTCGAGAGAAGTATAATGCCAATGGCAGACCCAATGGACAAGCTCCTGCCCAACAAAATACCGCCGATGATTCCGACGGAGACAGTGACGACGACGACGGCACTAGTCCATACACAAATGATAGAGGAAACAAGTAACGGCAATCTGTTGTGATTGCTCCCCGAGATCGGATTTTTCCATTTTTTTTTCTCTTGGTGTCATGATAAAATTCCACTATGATATAACGCTAACTTGACAATCCTTTTGGCTTCGTCCTTCCGGTTTTTCGCCCGCTTTGTGGTGTTTTTGGCTGTTTTCTGTTGCTGTCCCGATATTGGTCAATTGACCTCTGCTATTTTCTTCTCTGACCATATATATTGCTCTCAGGTTCCCTGTTTTCTCGCTGAGGCGCTTCTATGTTTGAGGTACCATCTCAAGAAGACTAGTTTCTGTATAAATACTTGTGTGTTCTAAATCAGTTAACAGGTTGCGGCCAATAAGCAGTCTGTTCGAATACATCGGACTCTCAGGAGTACGAACCACACATCCTTAGAAGTTTACAATCAAGAAAACAAATTGGAATGGGAAAGTAAAAGCCTTATTTCACCGCAATCCGCTGTCTTGACTCTTCGCCATTGCATAATGAACCCGTAAGATGACGACCAACCTTGAGGAGGAAGACGTTATGTCCAACTGTGCAAGTCCGACCCGTCGAGTGCATCGCGGCTTGCCACAAGGTAACGCCCAGGCCACAAACCCGGACAATTGGCCGGCCACATTCCTATGATCTGTTACACCTGCAAGAACCTCCCATTCAACAAAGACTTCAAGCAGCTATGAGAGGACTCATTCCACGTGCCCAAGGAAATAAATCACGTCAATAGAAGGACCCTGTTCGCAAGTCATTTCCTGAAGGACAAGTCCGGCGTTTTGGAAGTTTCCGTGAGCTTCCATACATCACATGAATTCACTCATGGGAGCCAATGAGCTGAGGTGAGCTTCCACCTCGGAAACGAGCAATGATTTCGAGACATACGTACTCGTCGGATGGACGTTTTCTTAGAACGGCTTGATTCCCCAAAGTCATTTACGCTGAGTCCCAACGTTGTAAACTTTCACATCAAACGGGATCCACGCCAGGCTGATGCATGTTGGGAGACTAATTTTGTCGGGTATAAAAGCGAGTTAACCAATCGGAACGTATGGACGTTTGTTACCTAAGGGGACTTACAACACCAGCACCCGAATTGCTTTGATCCCTGTGCTTTCAGTATATTTTTATATGACCGTGTGGATCCTCGTTTATGGGGTTGCATCACCATTCGTCTTGGGAATCCAATGCTTCTTTCCTCTTCTGGCAGCTAAAGTATTCATGAACACGGTGTCAAGTTTCTGCTCCCACTCCATGTGCTCTGGAAGACTTGCCAGGGTGATGATAACTTAGAGCCCCTGATTTATGGAACCCTGAACGTGTGCAAACGCCTGGGTATGCAAATCCCTTTTACGTCTATTCGTAATGAAAGCTTACCCTAGGTCCAACGTAAGGGACATATCACCAGTTATTGCCCCGATGGAAGCGAAAGTCACCCATTCCATCAATCCATCAAAACGCGTGGCACCAATACGAATAGGGGTCTTGTCGCATTCCAAGTCCTGAGACCATCTCCCTCCCTCGGTAAGTCGGGTCGGCTGTCGGCCGCGGTTGAGGTTTTGCTTGCAGCTCACGGAATGAATGCGAGCGCTCACACAAGAGGAGGATTGAGCGCATAAAGCATGCTCAGGACGCCCCTGTTGGTGATGGTTCTTTACACCCGAGTCCCTTGATCATGGTCCTGTAGTCGAGGGAGAAAAAGGGCTGAGTGAGCTAAGTATGACGACAAAATGATGATGTCAAGCCCCTTATAGATTACCAAGTTCAAGATCAGAACTAGAACCTTCCGAACCCAATGGGTAAAGCTGGAATTCGATTATTGCAAACCAGCCAGTTGCAAATGGCGTATCATGATTCGCGTAGGTCAATCAGAACGTTGCATCAGCTACTATGCTATCCGGTGGGACCACAGCATCCTTACCGCGTATGAATAAAGAACAGGAGGTTGTCGAGTCGTGTCACAAGGTTGCCGTTAGAGGATAAACTGGCCCTCGATCCACCGTCTTCCGCCGGTCGTTCAGTAATCACGCTTTGTATGACAGTACCCATCCACATTCCTGGAGGACTGTTGTTTAAGTTTGGGTTTGGAATCCACGAGGGTAGTCATGAGTCGTTCCACCGAGGTCGACGGTACAAGTTTTGATAAAGGTATGGCCACTCCAGTGAACACTTCCACGTCTCCTCCTATGTAGTCCTGCAGGGGTTGGGGTGCCGGAGAGTGTTTCAGGATAAGGGTTCCTAAAAGAAAAGAAAAGAAGTCCTTGGCAGCAAACACTAAGCCGTTGCACCTGAGGGAATTTCAGGGAAACGTGGCCAGCTCGGGCAGCAACCGACAACTCACAACTCCGGAAAAGCGATAACATACGTCTTCAGAGGAGTAATGTGGGACAAGAGGGTTGGTTGACGGGCGTGTGAATAGAGTGGATAGATATGAGGAATTAAAGCGCCATGAGAACCGGCAAGAGCTCAGCAGTCAAGCGGGAACGTATATCGTCGGAGACCCAGAGTATAGATATACACGCGCTCATGCTCAAGTTCTTGAATGTGGTGCACCAGTTGTCTTTGTTGGAAGGTGAGAACCACTTCAAAGATGAGGGATTGACAATACTACCACTAGCGAGGTGAGGCACTGTAGGGCCGTGGTACAAAGGGAAGGGGTAACTAGCCGCGAAGTTCGCAATCCCCCTTACTATCCATTGATCGCCGGTTGACCACCCTATCAGCTGTTGGCCACCTTGCAGTCCTTCTCTTTCTCTCGCACATAGTCTCCCCAAACTTGACATGTATATAGTACTTATATTAGAGAGCATGACCGTACAAAATATTTGGAGAAAATCCCTGTGTACTGTCAGAAAAAAAAATAATGGTTCGGGAAGTGAGCTTCTGAGGCAGTGATTTTACCATCAGTTTCTTAGATCTTTACCGATCCCAAGAAGATTTCAGCACAGTTTTTGGCAAGGTTGTAGGAACCATACCAGAGAGCATGTTTGCTCATTTTCAGCCCAATACCTTCACAAGGACTCGAGGAATACCAGGATTAGTTTGAGGACTGGTATATGAGCGTGACAAGGGGTGCATGATTTCGCGATCGACGGAGCTTCAACTCGGCTGCGATGCAGTTTGGTTGAACAACTGATGGTTTAGTTGACTTGCGCTCATCAGAACTGTTCCGACATGGCCATCCGGGCAATATAAAATCCCAAAAAATTCATAAACGATTACCGAAGACATTTCCGCATATGTATGCGATATTTCAACGGAAAATACGCCATGACGAAGGAGGAAGAACGATCCATTTGGCGCAAGGGCACTTATTTATTTGCCATTTATTGTGACGTCACTCTCCTTTATGGCCTGTAACTTTTGAGTACTTAATATTGATGAGGTTGGTGCCCGCTGGATGTCTACTACAAACACCGGTTTTCACTCAAATTCCATGCTTTAGGCTCATGAGCCGAGCGAGCTCGCCTATATTACTGGGATATAGCGCGTCGGCAACGTGCTGTCCGAGCGATGTCAGGCTCACCAATCAATCTGAGTACCTATACTCGAATTCCCTTTCAAGTATGAGATCGTACCAGTTTCTGGGGTCGTGCAACCTACGTTGCATCTCTACGCAAAATATTGGCTGTCATAACTCTTCGAGACTTTGCGCTTACATCTACGATGGGCAATTATGAAACACTCGGCTTCACCTTTCCCTTGAGCTCACATGTGAAGCACGGTAGGGAGTTGGGGAACCGAGATGTCCACGGCTTTGGGCATCACGTATAATCAACGATACATCCGTCAATTGATCGATATCGACTTTCGCTCCATCACCAGGCCACTCGACGACACATCAAAACAAAGTAACCATTCCCCTTCCGCCCTCGAGCATATCAGCTACAGTTCCAAAAAAATCACCGCCAGGACTCCCTCGAGATCGCTCAGAAATGTATCTGCAGCGGAGGCAATACTGCAACGGAGGAAACATCTTTGATATTCCATCTCGGAAGGCCAGACATGAATTCAAGGACCAACCCACGTTACACCAAAATTTTGAATTCAAGGACCAAACCACGTTACACCAAAAATGCTATGGTAAAAAAAAAACTCAAGGCACAAAGTCAGTTGTCATTTAGCTTGCGCAAAAAAGCAACAATCACGAGCATTTCTGCCGCAGTTACAGGTAAATATAGCTGCACTCGGAAAACCCGCAAGACTTATCAGGGGCTGAATTACACATTTCATTTACAATTACGACGAACTGCGACGACAAAGACAGATGACATTACAATCCGAGTCCTAAAGAAAAAAAAAAATAAAACGGATAATCAATCCAACGAATACAACTACTAACCAAATTAACGTCGCACAACAACACAATAAGAATAAAAACTGAATCAACCTCGAGAATCACGCCAGAAAAGGCGCACATATAAGAAAGAGTAAAGCAGAATAAAATTAAAGATCTCGAAATCGAATCCAATACCATCCAGCAAACCGAGAAAAAGGGACACTACCACAATCACCGACCTACCATCCCTCCAGGTCCAGCAGCCTTCCCCGCAGCCATCGCCGCAGCCATCTGCTGCTGCTTCTGAGCCTGCTGCGCCTGTTGTTGCTGAACCTGTTGCTGCGCCTGTGCCTGTTGTCCACCCTGTGCCGCCGGCCCCCCATTCGCCATCATCCCACTCTGCCCATTCATCATCATTCCCTGTCCCATCCCATTCTGCCCATTCATCATCATTCCCTGTCCCATCCCACCCCACCCATACTGCGGCATCCCCTGCATACCATACCCCATCCTCATCTGCATATAATACTGATGTGCAGCCGCGTTCGCATTTGCACCTGCAGGCGTTCCACCATGCCCTTGTTGGCCTTGACCCTGTTGCGGGATTTGAGGTTTAACTTGTCCTTGTTGTCCTTGCGCCGCCTGAGCCTGAGCCTGAGCCTGAGCTTGAGCTTGAGCCTGTTGCTGTTGCTGCTGCTGTTGCTGCTGAGCTTGCATATGCGCTTGAGCCTGAATCTGCTGCTGCGCCTGCAACTGCTTCAACTGCTCCTGATTCATCCCAGCAGCCTGAGCCTGCCTCAACTGATACTGATGTAAAATCGCCATCTGCTGAGCCGTATACTGCTGCTGCATCCCAGGCATACCCCTCCCCGCAGCCTGCAACTGCTGCTGCTGCTGATTCGCAACCATCGGACTCGCCCTCGCCCCCGCTTGACCCTGCTGCTGCTGCTGCTGCTGCCCATGCCCACCCCCAGGAATCTGTTGATTCGTCGCAGGCGTCGACGCACGTCCAGCCTTAGCCATAAGCTGTCGCTGGAATTGTTGCAAATAAAGCAACTGTTGCTGTTGTGCTTGCGCTGTCGTATGTACTTGTCCAGCTGACGGTTGGATATTCGTAGTCGCAGTAGTAGGTTGCTGTTGTTGCTGTTGGCCTTGTTGGCCAGCAGCGCCTGCTGCTGCGTTTGCAGCATTTTGTGAAGCGGCAGCAGCAGCTTTTAGACGTGCCAGAACAGCTGGTTGGTTCAATAGATGCTGAGGAATTTGGCCTTGATAGCCGGCCATGATGGCATGTTGCATCGAGGGCTGTGGCTGTGGTTGTGGTTGTGGTGTCGGAGCGGTTTGTGATGAAGGTTTGGGGGATTGGGCATAGCGCTGCGGCGTCGCAGCTTGAGTGGGTATAGGTGTAGGTTGATGTGGTAGTTGCGGTGTTCGTTGAATTTGTTGAGGGTGATGTTGAGGACTTGTTTGTGGATGAGACATGGGTTGTTGTTGAGGTTGCGATGGGGGACGATGTTGAGGCATTGAAAGTGGGGAATGATGCTGAAGGGGGGAGGGTGCTGCTTGTTGAGGTTGTAGATGCGGTTGATGTTGTTGTGTGGGTATCGGTGTTTGGGATGGTCGTGC
This sequence comes from Podaxis rugospora, assembly GCA_018524415.1. Taxonomy (NCBI): domain Eukaryota; kingdom Fungi; phylum Basidiomycota; class Agaricomycetes; order Agaricales; family Agaricaceae; genus Podaxis; species Podaxis rugospora. Next base: position 19,471 of record JAEUWL010000168.1, read on the forward strand.
AGGTTGAGCCTGAGATGGCGGTCGAGGCGGCTGCTGTGGTGGTTGGAGGTGATGCTGTACTTGGGGGTGTGGTGGAGGCGGCTGAGGGTGATTTTGGTGAGGGACGTGTTGTTGAGGTACAGGTTGTGGTGGGTGAGACGAGGGAGATGTATGAGATTGGGGTTGTTGAGATTGCGGCGGGATCACTTGTGGTTGTGCATGGGGATAAGGTTGCTGAGGAAGCTGTGGGGGTCGTGCCTGGGTCTGAGAAAGTTGTTGTGCATGTTGCGCGGGTGTCGCTGTCCGCTTGGCTGCATCGGCAGTAGTTTGGACATTCAGGTACGCTTGAGGCTGCATCGGAGGGGGTACGGTGGCGGGGGCGGGAGGATTCATCTGAGGATGTTGGTGGATGAACTGATTGGTGATAGGTTGAGACGGCGGCATAGGTGTATGAGAGCCATTGGTCCGTGTATAGCCAGTTGCGGCGTATGGAACCTGGGGAGTCGCAGCTTTGGTCTGTTGGGGAGCTGGAGCCTTCTTTTCTGCCGTGGAAGCGACGGGTGGGGATGCAGCCTTGGGTTGTGGAGGGGGTACCGGAGTCGTAGACGGTACCGTCGGTGGTTGTGGTTGTGGTGGAGGTTGTGCCTGTGGCTGCGGCTGTGGTTGCGACTGGTTCATGTATTGCGTCTGGGCTGCAGGGGCTGGCGTTTGGGTCTTGGAACGGCCCCGCTCCAACATCGTGTCCAAGAGCCGGTAACTGGTGGAACTGAATTAGTAGCTTCACTTTCAGAGGGCACAATGAGACCTACTTCGGGTTGTGTAGTTTGGGTCGCGTAGGGTTGCCGAATGCCATGATCTTTGCCCTGCGTGATTTCTCGTTCTCATCCTCCTCTGGTTCGAGAACAACAGCCTTGCGCTTAAGCGAGTTGGGCACGGTTGGGGTAGTGACTCGGAGAACATGGTTGGCGACACGGGTAAGGTGGGGATCGGGGTCGAGACACAAGGGAGGTGCAGTGGCAAGCTGCAAGGCGGTGAGCAGGGCGGCAGAATAAAAGAAAGGATGGCGCACCAAGATCTTGGACTCTATTTCGAGCGCGTCGAGATCGGTCCACTTTGCACCATACTTCTGATTGAGAGAACAAATGTCTGCCCAAAGAGTTTCAGAGTTTGGATGGAGGACGACACGGGTGCGCTCTGGTTTCTCTGGGGCAGGTTCCTTGCCGCGTTGGGGTCGATAGTCGAGGAGCTCGACAATCATACAGCCTGGATAAAGGGTGAGGGATAGAAGAGGCATAGGAGAGAGGGACTTGCCATCATAGAAAGGGACCCTTGCATCATCAAAGAGACCAAGAAAGTCGACTGGGATGCGATGAGCGCGTATGTCATCGAGAATGCACTGTGGGGCAAGAGTGAGCTGGTGTGGAGATTCACATGCAAGGAAATGAGCCGGACCGCAGTCTGGTTGTGGTAAAGAAACTTTGAGCCATTGTTGAGGACCCAGTGCTCTGGGTAGAGGTGTACAGTGAAAGACGGCGGCTGACTGTCTGTCCGAGCCAGCAGATCCTCCACAGCTCGAGTCCGGTTGCAGCCTGCCATCGTCGCGACTCAATCCCGCCACTGCTTAAACTCACCACCACATAACACCTGCTGACTAAGCATTCACCAATATTGTCATCACGTGGAAGGATAAGATAACCCTCCGTACCTCCATGGAAGCTCAATTGCGCGAGGTATGTGCCCCTCTGCTCGGCCTGAGTCGCGCTCACCAGTCTCCAGCTCGTTCCATTTTTGCGTGATCGCAACCCCCAAGTCCGCGCGCTTGCCCTAGAGAACCTCGTACCCCAGACACCCAAGGGTTCTCCTTACCGAAATATCTTCTTCAGCGGGCTCGGCGGCGGAGGCCTCCAGAAGCAAAAGGAAAATGACCTCGTCCGCGACTTGAAGCTCTTGTGTAGGGACCAACTGGTACGCCCCGGTTATAACAAACGATCTCTTCTCATACCCCGGTAGAATGTCGCGCACGATGCATTTCGTGCCCTCGTCAATCTCTCAGACTCTCCCCTCCTCATATCCCCACTCTCCGAAGCCTCCTTTGTCAACTTTCTCGTGTCATACATCATAGTATGTGCCTTGGCACTTGACAAAACAAATCTCCATTCAAAAGATCCCAGAACCCGCACTCCATCCTCGCGGACCTTGCATCCATGCTTCTCTCCAATCTAACCACATCTTCGGCCGCATGCTCCATCCTCCTCTCTCTCAAAGTCGCTGTCATCCCAGACTCCCGTCTGCCAAATGGTGTTTATACCGTAGACTCGAGATCCGCGTCCTGTCCCGCTCCCGTTCCATATCCTTCTGGCGAACCTCTGCAAGTTCCTGCTCTCCCCCTTCTCGTGGATGCCTTCGTCCAAGGAGCCACAATCGGTGACATCAAGGACCTCTCAAAACGCCAACGGAAAGGAGAATTACATTTCTTGGCCAACGTATTCGCCAACCTCACTGTCGTATGTATTTTTTATTTCTCCTGAATGCAACTCAACATCTGACCAAGTCCACTAGTCACCTATCGGCCGTAACTACTTCCTCTCTCCGCAACCGACAAACGTTTTGAAACCAGAAGAGAATATGTGCTATCCTCTAGGCAGGATCGTACCCTTTACGGAACACAAGGACAAAATCCGAAGAAGCGGTGTCGCTTTCACAATCAAGTATGCATACAACTCTATCTAATCTTATCGCACCTAACATTCCCTCAACGTACCTGTAGAAATTGCGCATTCCTCGCAACAGGCCACAAGGCGATCCTCAGCTCCGAATCCGAGCTGATATCAGTTTCACCGTCTACGACCACAGCACCAGGAATCGACGCTTTGCCTTACCTGCTCCTGCCTCTCGCAGGACCAGAGGAATTCGATCTCGAGGTACGCTCCTTCATAAAGAAAAAGGTCAGATTCACATTGACAGTGACTTTCTTCTCCTAGGACCAAGAAAAACTTCTTGAACCGCTCCAGTTCCTCCCACCCGACAAAAAACGTGAAGAAGACCCAACAATCCGACTCACGCACATCGAAACTCTACTCCTCCTCTGTCATACTCGTTGGGGCAGGGACTACCTTCGCAATCATGGAGTCTACGAAATTATCCGGGCTGCGCACGAACACGAATCTGTCGAAAAGGTCTGTGCATCTGATCTTTACACCATCCATCCATCCATCCATCCATCCACATCACCATGGAACACTCGTTGATTGATGATATTCACATTTTTATTATTAGGTGTCCGAACACATCGAACGATTAGTCCAGCTCATCAAGGGTGATGAGCCGAGTAAACCGTTACCCGAGGGTGAGGATATCGCTGCGCTTGAGATTGATGAGAAGGATATGGATGTGAATAAGCCGTCGTATTTTGCACCTGTTACTGGTGTTGGTGCTGCTTTGGCTCAGGCGGCGAACCAGAGCCAGGGCGTGAAGGTGGAGGAGAAGCAGGTGGTGGTCGATGAGGATGATGAGGATGATAGGATTGAGGAGGTGTAGATTCTGTCGTGTCTTGTCCTAGGCTACGTTACAACAAGTGACATCCAGTTGGGCGAGATTTCGGGTGGAAGTGGGTGGAATTTTTAACCTCGTTCAAATACCCACCGCCCCATGTAATCGCTGCATCGTATCTGTCTGCATTCACGCGTCCAATCGGCATGTAATACATTGGCTAAACTTGGTTGCATGTGCGGGCTTGTAGGGAATCGACATACTAATCGTGACCGTGATCTCGACATACGTTTATCTTATCTTGATTTCAACATTCGTCTCGACTGCCATTTGCCGCGTATTTGAGAACTCATTGTATAAACTAGTATGTGGGAAACATATATAAGACGAGTTGTAGTAGATACGAGGAACAGAGTTGCTTCGGCTCGCGTACATTCTTTTGTTAGCCATCCAGAGTTGGGATCATATTACAGAGAGCATTTAAATGTGGAACTAGTGGGAGGGGAGCATAAGGTTCGAGTCACAATGCAACACCTAGCTAGTGCAATAGAGACATACGACTCGGAAGCCTGACTCGAACACGGTTGTAATGTTGATTTTGTTACCGTAGTCCGCGTATGCCTCGTCCATCTATTCAAGGCAAATCTGTCTATCATGCGGAGGAGTGAGAATATCGCGTCTTCATCTTTTGTGATCTTGCTGATCAGTCAAGGTCATAAGAAGAATCCTCCATCATAAGTTTGGGTCACAAATGGACGAGCAAATTTGCAATTTTCCCAAGATTTTGCGCAGAAAGAGATGTTAATAGATCCATTACGTTTATGTTTTTTGATTTAGCTGGTGGGACTCCGTACAAGATGTGCTGTGATGGCATGCCGTGACGTAACCAAATTACGGCGTCACGTTCAGCTGCAACACCCATGCTTTCGATCTTCTTGCGACCAAGCACCTCTCCTTCGCTGATCATGCATGTTCCCCACATTTCACCTTGCTGAAATTAATGTCTTCCACAACTCCCTCATGGCCTTCGCTCTACAATCCTGGCTTAGAAATTCTTCACATTGACCACGATTCACCAGTCCAGCCTGGCGGTGCTTATCTCTACCGCGCAGATGGTGTGCACTGCATTGATGCACGTTTGTTTTCGATTGACACTCATGAACCTGCAGATATATTTCGTTTCACGTTTTACTGGACCCTCATTTTCTATACACCCTTCTTTTTCGTCTGTGGATTCTACGCCTTTTGCAACTACGCCTTTCCACCTCAACACACTCCCTACCAAATCCTGCCCCGCTCATCCCACCAATCCCGTGAGGACAGCTCCAGCATCGACCGCGAGCACCTAGAGTACGGAGATGAAGCCGGTGCATATATTCCCTTACAACCCCTTCGTTCCCCCCATTCCCCACAAGTCCTACGAGCAACACCGACCTCACAAAGATCAACCGTAAAGACTCACAAGAAAAACGAGCGCCGCTCACGCGTGGCGCTTGCGCTTCTTGTCCTATTGGTATTTCTCGCCTTTGGCCTCGCTGGAGCTGTCATCGGTTCCGCGGTTCTGGGATTCGCGGTCATGGGGTTGTACCGGGCAGCTCACTTCAACATGTCAACGTGAGTGTCTAGTAACACCTAGTTTATCATTTGACGAATCGACATTCCAGGTGGATTCCATTCCTATTAGCCGTGATCCAGACGCTCGTGGGTTTGCTAAGGTACTTGTCATTTCTTGCGCCGATTCATGCAGTTTTGACTTCTTTCCAGTATCTGGCCTTCAATCATTGAAATTATCTAATTTGACCAATCCTTCTTACATTGAATATTCTCGGATCTTGTTTATCTTGATGGCTTTGCAATACCGGAGCCGATTCTACCATGCTTGTTGCGATCTCCTGAGGCTTAAATTGTGTGAAGAATGCAGTAATTTTCGCACACCGGCGCTAAACATCTCGATACCATTTTGCTTGGCTGGTATGTGCGTCTAAAACGAAGCAGTCCCCCTGAATCACGAGGAAAAGCTTTTGGCAACATTAACATACGTCTTCAAATAGTGAGAGAACATCAGCGAGAAGTATCGGTGAGAGAGTCTGAGGTATTGAACGGAATACAGGGCCCAAAAAGCATACAAATTTGCAGGAGCAAGAAGACCAATGGGTAAACGCCTCATCTTCAGGAAGACGAGAACCGAAAAGCACAACTGAGAATGTGGGTCAACCTGCGATCAACCTTATATCGGTTGACTCCAATCAACCCACTTGCCGTCTTCCCCAACTTCCAGCTTAAGTCCACCGTCCACCATTCCCTCAATTTTTTTTCCATACCGCCTTAACTCTCTCTAGTCGACATTTCGTTAGCTCAGGTCGGAAATCTGGAATTTTCATGATCTCCCTCCGTCGTACGGCGTCCATGAAATATCTCGGATAGAGAATGACTCTTCCAGTGCCTGAGTCACCGCCAATTCTAACATCTTCCGCATTCCATCGGTTATCTTCTTTGTCATTGTCATCATACGGGCACAAGGCGATAGATACACACTTTACTTAGCCCTGGGAGCACAAAATTGTTCGGGACAGAAGGATCAGGTAGCATTTCAACAATGTTATCTCCTCAACATGGGAGAGACGGATTAACATGTCCCGGAGTCGAAGACGTTGTTCGTATCTGAGAGAAGTGACGAAGTCACCGTGGAGAGCGAGGAAGAGAGGGACGGGGGTAGATTAGAGAAAAATTTCACGACTGCTTGTTCGGGAAACCGGCCCATCCAAGATCCGGCAAAAGGATCAACCAAAGGAAGGCGGTATTAGTCCAGCCTCCCAGATCATCGTCCCAGCCGAATCGTTTGATCGTAGGACATATGAGCGGCAGCTTGAATCCAGGGATAGCTTTGGGGTTGGAGCGGCTTCGAGGGGACCGGGCGTAATATTCGAGGAGGGAAGTGCAGGAAAGCAAAGGTGCGATGCAGTTTTTTAGCTCAACCAACCCCCTTTTCGCCGGATCACAGTGAGCTTAGTGAGGGAGACCAATTGCCGCGACGTGGCAGTATTCACGAGGGTAACGCGACGGAGTGATTCCAATCCCTGGAGTACAGGAGGCGAGCCCGACGGGAGAGGATAATCCTAACCGATAGACAGGTTAACCACATTAGTCAGCATTCGTGAGCTTTGGACTAATGTCAAGGAGCCACTCTTTTGGAACACCCGCTATCCGCAATGTCCGTATATTCCCAGCTGTATTCCAAAACAGCACACTCTTGAGGGGTTCGAGGCTCAAGTAGTCGGGACCTACAACGATCCTCGCCAATAAGGGAGAATCCCTTTCATCAAAAAAAATCTGTCTCTTCATTGTACCTTCGCAGGTTAAGCTCAAGAGCAAAGCCAAGGCGTTTATTGTTCGTCATGTAGAGCCCCAAAAGCGCAGCGTCCTTGTTTACGGTTTTGTACGTCGGCTCGACTGCCAACGTTGTCCACAATCCAGGATAGGACCATGGGACCGGTCTCCATTGACTTGAAACCACCCCAAGAATCAGAGGAAAACCGCGGTAGCTGAAGTCCTCTTTTTCTCTCGATCGTATAGGCCTACATCAAAGGGTCATCGTCGTCGTTACGGTCCGGATCCTCACAGAAGATTCGCCAGCGAAAGTCAATTGGCGGAGTTGGGTTCGGCTTGTAGCCGTGTAGGCTGCATTTGTTTTGAAGACACATGAGGAAGTAATGAATCATCGTGTTGGGGAACAGGAGGTGCTTGTAAAAACTTCTAAAACGCGTCGAGGGCAAGATGCTAGGATGCGTTTCATAACCAGGAAGTCTATTACGTCGAGATGTTTGCTGCTGTAGGTGTAATTTATTTATTGGTTTATTATTCATGGTTAGACCTTTCTACAAACCTGTATGAACCGATCGTTCGTAGTATTCGAGGAATTCCGTAGCCCTCTTGCAATCAGGTGTTCCTTCCGGAATGTTAAAAGTTACTGTGGACATCGTGGTGACCGGACGAGGGACAAACAGCCCAGCACCTTCCCACAAGTATTGGCAAAGAAGAAATTAGGAAGATCTAACATCCTTCAACAATTTCCTCACCATCAGTTTCTGATTCCGTTGTATCATCGCCTGGGGTGGCGCCCATAACGACAAGCAAGAGATATGAACCCACCTACGTACATTTCAACTGAAAATCATACCTAGGATGCGTTTACGAGGGCGATATACGCAGCGATTCATGTCCCTAGAAGGCGGCCTGTGGAAGCCAAAGTTCAAATGCAGCTAGCGCGACCCCTTAGGCGGGCTTCTCGCGACCGCCCTCGAGCAACATACACAAACCCATTCCGGTATACGAGCCTATGGAGATTCGAGCGACTGTAACGATAGGGTTCTTGTGAGAATGATTTGTCCATGCGATCTAATCCGGATCCTCCTGACGGTTGTTTTAAACCACTCGGCCGAAGTTATAATGGTTTGCTACTGAGTTGTGTTAGGAATTGAGCTGACGGGAGGTCATGCGCCTGTCCTGTTACACGACAAGTGCCATGTTTCAAATTTCAACTTTGGTCTTGACCCTTATCCGCGGGCTTCGAACGGTGGCACAAGTGAAGAAGATTTGTACCGGCCCATTCAAGTCATTGCATGTTCCAACCATCTGATCCTAGCATCACTGAAGTGCGGCATCTACGCGAGTAGAGTGTGAGTAGGAATGTACGGAATCACAGATAACAGACACTCCAGGGCGATGGTCCCTGACTTCAATCAAAGCTTGCTAAAATTGTTTACTTTCCATTGTTGTTGAGACTACGGTTCCACCAACAGATCTAATAGGTGACAATGCTCCAATGATCTGTGCATTGGACTAAAGTAGAGTCATCCAGACTTTGAGGCCTTGTAGCCACGTGCGCGTATATTTTGGATGAAGGTACATAATGAAAGATAGTGGAATATAGGGTAACGGATTAGGGAAATAGAAAGCATCGGAAAGCTCCGGGAAACGCAGGGGAAGGTGCAGAATAGGACTGACTAGTCGAGGAAGCGTAAATGAGACCAGGGTTTCTGGCACGTACAAATACATGCTCGATGTAGGTAACTTCGGGGCCATCTAGGCTGTTGCGGGTTACAATGATTTGATTCTGACAGCACCGAAGAGTACAGCATTTCAGGGTATGGCTAAGGGGGGGATGCAAAGTCTACAGATGACAAACAGTCCGGGAGGATAGCCCTCGTCTTCGATCAGGACCTGCTGAAGTGGTTGACTTTCCGTTGCTGTTGGGACTATTTAGGTCCACGAATTGTGGTTCATCAACAGTCAAAAGACGACAGCAAATGATAAAGCTCCAATGATCTGTTCACGGAACCAAAGTAGATCCGGGCTTTGCGGTCCGGCACAATGATTAAAGGTAGATAATGAAAGACTAACAGAGTGTAGGGTAACGGGTTGGGGAAGTGGAAGGGGGCCTACAATGTTCGGTTTGGGAGGAAACTCCCAAGTCTGGGAAAACGGGCCGTATGGACGCATATCAGGTGTATAGATCGTGCGTAATCTATTTTGCCTTGATACACATCATTCCAAGCTGTCGATCACATAGCCTTGAACACTCATTCATCTTCGACGTCCTAACTTCCAGCACCGGCTTCAAGCGGAGGCAGTTGGGTCAGATTTAATGCCACCCAATCGGACCTATTTATCAGCCACATCACGCAATTATCCATAGATCGAACACTGATGTACTGTCGCACGTATATTTACTGGCGTTTATTTTAATACACCTGCATCAAACGAAGATCTTTGGCCTGTGGGAGGAGCTCACTACCTCTGTTTTCCGGCATTTTTACAGCTATATAAGCGTGTCCAAACTACAAACAGACCAGGATTGACCCGACCATTCCTCACAGACATTATGCTGCCCCTGCCTTCCCCAGAAGAGGAAATATGTTATATACACGGCGAGATGCGCCGACTAGACAACGCCATTCAACGACTGCACGAGGAGCGTGCTACATTGTTACGAAGGCTCAACGCGGTCCAAGCAAGGACACGGGTCTTCCCACCCGAGACACTCTCCCTCATCTTCCAGCATGCATGCACCCGGAGTCACCGCCCAAATTCAGAATCCTTCCCTTTCGAAGAACGAGGTCGTGCCAAGTGCGACGAGCACACGGGCAAGTTCTTTCATTTGCGATTGGCGGCAGTGTCATCCCTCTGGCGACAAATTGTGTTAACAACTCCCCAGTTGTGGTCACACATCAATTTCGAATCGCACGATGACCGCTCCTTCTTGAAACTCCATTTCGACAATTCCGGCATTCTTCCTCTCGATCTCGCTCTTTCCGAATTCCCAGTCCCGGATACGTCGACAACCTTGCCTCCAATCACATCCGAGGATTTCGTCCGGAAGAATTTTGCGCGCGTGCGAAATCTACGTTTATCCGCTTCTCCAGAGAGCTGGCTGGCTTTCAGTCCCTACTTGACAGGACTAGTCGAGCTAACTCTGAGATTTGCGCACGAAACGCCCTCTCGTAGCACCCCTCCAACCAGTGGGATTGACTTGGTGCTCCCGAGTAACACGCACCTTCGCAGACTCAATCTTTACCACGGATTTTACAACAGGATCGAGTTACCGTGGACTATGATCACAGTGCTCAACTTGCATGGCATAGCAGCCGATGTATGTGCGCAAACAGTTGTTAGGTGCCCCAACCTAACCGAGCTATTCTTCGACGCGAAACCGTGCCGAAGGGCTGGTGACGACTCCTCTTTGTCCCAGCCGGTGACCCTTCACAATTTGCGTACGCTAGGATGGGTTTACCATGCAGACCCGTGGAGCCGGGCAGTCCTGAATTGTCTTCAGCTGCCTGCACTCGAGACTCTTACTTGGCGAGAAATGTATTTGGGGCCGTATGATGAGAGTACAGTGGCCTTTTTCAAACGTTTGCCCTCGACCCTCTCCTCCCTGGAACTCCAGGATGTTTCCGTTTGGTCCTCAAATGAGCCCACCATCCTGGATTTTCTCCCGTCTCGTGTCAATTTGGAGAGGCTCCGATTGGTTTATTCTGACACCGACTTCATCCTTCGCGTCATTCGCAAGTTGACACCGGTAGGAGGGAATCAGGAACCGAGTTCTCCTTGGTTCCCCAAACTTCGGAAATTGACGATTAAGGGGAATAGGAACATCTCTGGGCTGGATGAACCTCTAGACCGCCCGGATGTTTCGAATACCATGTTGGGGATGGTGGAAGCTAGGAGTAGGGAGTATCCGAACACTGACTTCCGAGTGGAGTTTGTTTGGGTTCATTTCGAGTGGACTCTCAGGGATCGGAAACGGTTTCGGGAATTGTTGGATGATGGAGCGCGCATAGAAGTTGTTGAAAGATTAGATACATTCATAGGACGTGACATAGAGACCAGCTAGTCTGTTCGGTCATATCTACCCACATATTTGTTTTATGCTCAGCTGGATACATATGCTCTTAGCAGATCGTGGCGCTGTTATTTATGTACCTCCCCTGGTTCACGTTTTCAGTCCGATCAATAAGGAAAAGCTTTGAATGCTGCTATCGTGCGATAACAACCGTACATCACGGGACCGAGACACATTGAACTAACTCATTTTGATCTTGGGTGGCGTAAATACCTGAGAGAGGATCCCAGAGGATCCCAATCCATTCCTCATGCCATTTCTGAGCGGTGTATATGTCTACCACCGTGTGCGCTCTTCAAAGCCAGTCAATGACTTCCCGATCCTCGACCACCTGCAACCTTATTCTCTCCATGGCCAAGCTCTCAAACCTTCGGTGTCCGGTCAATCGTAACTTGTGAGGACTCCAAGGGGAGAATACCCCATGACAGAGGCTCAAGTACTGCAAAGGCGTGAGTACATGACACGGTAGCATCCTACTGTCAGAATCTTCAGGTTTAGCACATATCTCCTACATTTCTGTATCTCAGCATATTGCCGAGTGCCCTCGCGTCACAACAAGAGAGATTTCATCTTGTCCTTTTCAGTTTCACAGGGTGAAATGCGACGAAGAGAGCGGAATTTGTTCAGGTAAGATTTGCTTCCCAGTTACAACGTACAGAAGTTGCGGTCTACCCCAAACGCTGAACAGCATTCATCAGGGAGTGATAATCAGCTCGGAGGTATCGACGATTGACTGTGCCAAATGGTTTTTGATCCTTACCATACTTACGGTAAGAACAGGATGCAGTTCTGGAGTGTCGTCCTTTTCTGGATGACATGAGGCGGTTGATTCAGGATGCGCCTGAGCATCGAAACTTCTGGCGGATGGATGTAACCCGTCCAAAATGGAGTGAAATGAGGTTTGCATAAAGGTGGCGTTCATATGTTATGAAGATTTTAGCAGGAATTCGAGGACCCGAAATCTAGTGCAATGTCTTTGGTCGTGGTGATGGATCCAGTAGGCGTGAGCCTGGAACATACTTGGACAAGCATGTCCCCTGTGCGCCCGGAAAGAATGAGATTCCCGAGGGATGAATCAGGAGTGAATAAATGTTGATGGTTTGTGTATTCCTTGATCCCTTGGGTCCAGCTAAGCTCCAACGTCGAAAGAGTACGAGACGCCCGGGCGAAGAACGTTGCTTCAGCAGTAGAGGTTCTTTCGAAATATAAATATAAATCTGACGTCCGCAATGTACGTAGCACAGGTGTTCTCGCACATTCAAGAAATGCGGAACCCCAGTCATATACTGAACAGTGCCAGCGGATCACTTCCAGGTGCTCAAAAGTCACTGGTGTCCTGAACCACGAAGCCATGAGAGAACCATCGAGTGCCCTGCTCGGCGCTCTCAGGAGGTCGAGGTAGCATTCGACAATGTTGGGGCACCTGAGCAAGAGTTTAACAGCAGTGTCGAAGGGTAAAAATCCAGATCCAGCACAGCGGTGAAGAAAGGGAGTCTATAAAGCCCCTTCAAAGACAGCAAAATCACTTATAGACACTCAGCGGAGAGACTGGCATCTATTAAGGTGAAGAACTTCCGCTGAGTCCGTACAACCAGAGAAATGCTCAAGTACGAGGTCCGTATGAGAGTACCGCTGCGAGTCAGGTAGTGTATTGCGCAGTACAAGGGTTTTAACCCTAGGCAAATTTGCCATAAGGATGGGTTCGCGCCCGAAGCGAAGTTGTCTCCTCCCGGATCAAACGATCCAATTCTTTGGTGGACGCGTCCAGAAAATGAAGTTTCTCGGGAGTTGATGCAATTTGACTACGAAGCGAACGGACGTGAGCTGCTGGTGTGGGAGTGTTCATGATTTGTGTCGAAAGCGAACCGGAGTGTGGTAGTGGCGTGTTTCGGTAATGGGAGCTCTGCACGGATTGTGAGCCATCAGAACAAGACGACGCGAGATTGATGTAGACACGATTTGTTGATACTTACTTGCTGAGTAATCGGGTGTTGATGAAGTCCCGGTCTGGTTCCCGGAGTCCCAAGCATTTTAGCTTATGTGCATTTCGCGTAGACCACACAGCCCAAACATAGCCCCCACGCGTTTTGGATTCCCTTTAACACCCCCAAAATACCCATAATAGCGATTATAGTGCTGTTGAATAATAAAAAGTCACTTGGGGTCATATGATCTATATGCGCGATATCGGGTCTGGACTGCATCCGGACCGTGACCCCGACCATGTCCAAAAGCTCCTGCCAATATATTTCGACTGCAGCGTTCACCTGCATCCAGAATCATCACCATGACAGATACAACCACCAAGCACATGCGCCAACGCATGGAGGAGTACATCAACGACCTCCAAGACAAAATCGTCATCGCACTCGAGAAACTCGACCCTAAATCCCCTCCATTCAAACGGGATTCCTGGGTCCGTCCACAGGGAGGAAGTGGTCGTTCATGCGTCTTCGCATTTCCTCCAGATGATGAAGCGCGATCCACCGAACCACATCAATCCATACTCGAGAAAGCTGGCGTAAACATTTCAGTCGTCCACGGCATACTTCCACCCGCAGCGATTAGACAAATGAGAGCAGACCACAATTCAATGCCTCTTCCAGACCGATCGGAAGGCCTTCCCTTCTTCGCGGCGGGCATCAGCCTTGTCATTCACCCGCGAAACCCCCACGCACCTACTGTGCATGCCAACTACCGTTATTTCGAAATCACAGAACCCAAACCCGAGGACGAAGACGATCCTACATCATCGCCCAAAGTCCTTGCATGGTGGTTTGGTGGAGGCTCGGATTTGACCCCTTCGTATCTTTACGAGGAAGATGCGGTCCATTTCCACTCGACGCTCAAGAAAGCTTGTGATGCGCATGGCCCACAACTTTATCCTACCTTCAAGAAGTGGTGCGACGAGTACTTCTTCATCACCCACCGCGGCGAGTCCCGGGGTATTGGTGGCCTGTTCTTTGATGATCTCAACGAGGGTACACACCAACGCCTTAGTCCGGCTAACGAGGTCAAACGACCTGTGACTCCAGACGAGATTTTCGCATTCGTTAAGGATCTTGGGGACGCCTTCGTACCTTCCTATCTTCCCATCCTCACCCTTCGACACTCGATGCCCTATACACCCCATCAACGCCGTTGGCAACTTCTCCGCCGTGGGCGTTACGTCGAGTTCAACCTCGTTTACGATAGGGGCACCAAGTTTGGTTTGATGACGCCTGGAGCTCGGATCGAGTCTATTCTCATGAGCTTGCCCGAGACAGCGAGATGGGAGTACATGAGTGATCTTGGTTCTGAGGAAGGAACAGAGGAGGCCAGGTTGCTACAAGTTCTGAGGGAGCCTCGAACTTGGGTATAAGCAAGGAGAAGGATCAAAGGCAGGTTTCAAATGTATTCTATCTCTGCGAGAAGCCGGATGCTTTTGCGTATGGCGTACTTTTGGCATTAATCTTACCATTATATCATGGACAGCCTGCATTTCGCAGATTCCACCTCAAAGAAATTGATGTATTATGCCTGATACGTATTCTATCTCGTGCATGTGCGCTTCTATACCCAAAAAAATCGAGGCAGTTGGAGAGAGCGACGAGGGCCAAAGGTACTCCTCACGCTAGCCCAGGGTGTCCAATAGTTAAAAGGTTGAACTATCGCGATCAGCTACCTAAGTATCTCGATCATTAACGACAAACAAATGTTTATTTATATCCGGCCTGTGATCTCAAATTATTTCTCGTTCTTATAGCACTCATAACCCACAACACCTCACGAAAGTGAGAGCACATACCACAATACCATAATGGATCCTCTAGCCGGAATAGACGAAACTTCATCAGAAGACGAGACCGCCTCCCAAACAACCGAAGACGAACTACCAGAAAACCAACCGCCACCGATCCCAGCACCTGTCATCCGACCTCCTCCTCCCCCCCAACAACCCCAAGCACCTCAAGTCCGCGTTTCGCGCGCCAGGCCACCCAACTATGAACTACGACATGTTCTTCGAGGACACACCATGTCAATATCAGCCGTCAAGTTCAGTCCTGATGGGAAACTGCTTGCGTCTTGCGGTGAGCTTTCTTTTGTTCTTGTAGGATACGAGCTGCCAGTGTCTGATCTGCCCCATCATATCATTACAGGTGCAGAAAAGGTTATTAAGATTTGGAATCCAGACAATGGAGAGTTTATTCGTGATTTGAGTGGTCATACTCAAGGACTCTCGGATATCGCCTGGTCGTCCGATAGTGTTTTTCTAGCATCTGCTTCGGATGATACTACCATTCGGATATGGAACGTTGAGCTGGTGCGCAACCCCTCTTTCCATCCCACAACTGTCTGATAATTCGTTCTTGTCGCCTAGGGACTAACTCAAAAAGTACTGAAAGGCCACACGAAATGGGTATTCTGCCTCAACTACAACACCGCTTCAAATTTACTCGTTTCAGGCGGATGTGAGGGGGACGTACGGATATGGAACGTCGCAAGAGGTGCGCCCCCCATTGCCAACATTCACACCCGATATCAAAGCTCACCTACGACCTGTTAGGAAAATGCATGAAAACTCTCCACGCTCACTTGGACTACGTCACCGCAGTTCACTTCAACCGCGACGCTACACTAATCGTCTCCTGCGCTCTCGACGGTCTAATGTAAACCCCTCCATCCCAACTCCAACCCTCTACTCATTCACCCCTCCCTAGTCGAATCTGGAACACCGCTGATGGGCAATGCCTCAAAACACTAGCAGAAGGACACGACGCCATCTGGTCCGTCCAACCCACCCGCCTTCCCTCCTACAAATGATTCCATTACTAACTTTCGTCTCTCTACCTCGCAGTCAACAAGTCCAATTCTCCCCCAACTCCAAATACATCCTCTCCACAGCCCACGACAGCGCAATCCGTCTCTGGGACTACCAAACCACACGATGCCTCAAAACCTACGTAGGCCACATCAACAACAAGTACTGCATCTCTGCGTGTTTCAGCGTCACGGGTGGAAAATGGATCGTAGCTGGGAGTGAGGATCATAAGACGTACATCTGGGATTTACAAACGAGGGAGATTATGCAAGTGTTGGAGGGTCATACTGGTGAGTTGTGTGTGTTCCTTGCAACGTTGTGGGTGTTGATGAATTATCTCTGGGTAGATGTTGTCGTTGCCGTTGCAGTGAGTCTCCCATCCAAGGTCGTAAGTTACACAAACTCATCTTTACCTAGACACACCCCATCGAAAATATGATCGCTACTGGATCTATCGAGTCTGATCTCACCATCCGCCTCTGGTACGACCGCGGCGGTAATCCATAATACAATCGCAATCCAGAATTGCGTCGAACATCTTGTATCTTTGCCAGCTATACCCTCTGTATCACTAACTCTTCACACCTCCAGCTAGCAAAAAGTAGTGTCCATTGTTTTAAAAAAAAAAGCAAACCCGGTAACAATATATAATATTACAAGCAACCAAAAGCAAATGCAGATCTACATCCAATAACCGCCGAATTACAACCTTCACCTGAGCGGCTCCGCCGTCCTCAAATCTGCCCGAAAAAGAAAAATTCGTCACCAAAACATCCCTACCAAAACCAAGAGAAAAAAAAAACCACTCACGTTTCGCAACCTCCTTATCCGCCTCCGTCAACCCCGAATCATGCGCCTCAAGGAACGCATCTACCTCATCCAAAACCTCATCATCCCCATCCCCACCTTCACCAAACTCATCCTCATCCTCCTCATCCTCCTCACTATCCTCAGCATCATCAATCGCAAACGGCGTACGCTCCATCACAGCCGCATTCGCCTTTGCCACAGCTCGCAACATCGGTAACGCATCCGTGTCCTTATCTTGATCTGACGTGGGTGTCGGGGTTGGTACTTCCGGTAAAGATTTTCCTTTATCATCGCTTGTGCTGTCTTTCTCTTTGATGAGGTTGGGCGAGGATGAGGAAGCAATAGTCGTTGATGTGGTAAGCGTCGTACTCGTATCGCTCGATTTGAGACTCGACTTGGACACCGACTTGCGCATCGAAGGTGTAAGTAACGATTCACGCGCTTTCGGCTCCTCGAGTTTCGTATACCGCCCAATCGAGGGCCTATGAATAACCTAAACACGAGATGACTGTCAACCACCACCCCGCACGCGGGAATAACACAAAGACACACCTGATGCTTCCCAATGGTCTTCCCAAGCTCATCCGTAAGCATATGAAACATCTTCTTGTTACTATCCGTGGCAATCGATGACCACAAGTCACCCAAAAACCCGGTAGCAACACCACCACTCGAGATGGGGAGCTCCATCTCGGGCAGAGGGGCGAGTTTGAACGAGGCAGAGAGGTCGGTTTCGAAAAAGGATTCGAGGACTTCATCAGCAAGAACTACCATGCGGAACCTGTGACACATGATTGATTTTTGACTTCAGTATGGGAGCAATGGAACGTACGTCGCGAGATTGAGATAGGGCTGGTTTGACTCGATAGGCGGTGGAGATTGCGGTACCTCTTCACCCTCTTTCGGTTCCGGTCGAGGAAGCAACGCATCACCGTATTCAAACGCGTTGGTCATGAACCGACTCACAGCGCCAAGGTAGGCGTCACCAATCTCGTAACGGAAGATGAACTTTGGGCAGATGGCGTCAACTTTGGGCACGAAGAACAGTAGAGGGAAAAAACTCACCAAAAACGACTCGGACAACGTCAACACCTCATCCTTCGTCAAATATCCATCCTTATTCTTATCATGCAAATTAAAGAACCACTCAATATTCTCCATCAAATCATTAAACATCACCCCATCCAACCCGGATACCAAATCCTACCCAAACCCTCCCAAATCAGCCACCACACCAACCAAAGAGGAACAAAAACACTCACCTGGAACGACAACGCTCCTCTGCACGACGTATCCCAAAAATAAAACAACCGATCAATAAACTCATGCTCCGCCACCTCCCTATCAACCCTCTCCTGAAACCCATTCCTCACAATCTTCTCATCCCTCGCCCAAGTCGCAACCTCACTCAAAAACTGCCTAAACGTCCTCAAACCAATCCTCGTCTCCGGCTTCTCCTCTCCCGTACTCCCATCAGCAGTGCTAATCAAACTCACAGGCGGCAACGCCGCAGGAGGTGGAGGAACCAAACACATCGCTTTATATAAGGCGTCATAGATCAACCCTGTTTGCTCTTTCGTGAATCGGCCGAGGGATTTGAGGTTTCGAATGGCAGAACGTTTGGAGAAGGATTCGATGCTGTGGATGATTTCTGAGCGGTAGCGTCTGCGTTCGTGTTGGATTGTTTCGTCAGTGATGATGGAGAATTCGCGGAAGGAGACGAGGAGGAGTTCTTGGAAGCGGGTTATGGCGCGGGCACGTGGGTCGGAGGAGGTTGGGTGGGCAGAGTCGCCAAGGGAGGCAAAGTAGTCACGCATGAGGCTTTGTAGGAAAGGATTAGTTAGTGGTCATAATGGTGTGCCTCGGAACACGTACTTGAGGAAGCCACCATCATCTTGGATCTGAAGTAGTTGCTCGCCGTTGATTTTGAGAATTGCTGAACTAGATGTCAGTCGTTACACTACGCGAGAACAAAACACCAACCTAGGCTTTATCAAGGTTCAGTATTAGGACTAAAGGCTCAAACTAGTCACGTACCCCACTTGGAAGAGAACCTTTGGGCCCATACAGAAGAAACAATCGACAATCCGGAAGGCAAAGACCATAGGCATGCTGTTGATGAATCTACACCAAAGAAAGGCATGAGCATGAAATGTATCAAGCAGGTGACAGACTCACAGACTGAGGAACCAAGGAAGGGACGCAACAGACAGCTGAACATCAACTGCCTGGAAGTGTTCATGAATCATGGGTAAACATCTCTGCACCAAAGCTTCAAAAACGCGTTGGTCTAATAGAGTCCCATGCATGGAGGGACTATAGCCGAATCAGCGCTAACCACCGAATTGCGAAGAGGAATACCAACGCATAGTATCCCGGTAAAAGACGATCGCAAAGGACTTCAAGAAGCCAGAATGCTTGCTCTTCTGACATGTATCTAACAGTCACATTTCAGCCAGGATTTCAAAGCAAGAAGAACCAGCTCCTACATAAGAATAGCAGCCGCAAGGATATTCATAGCCTAACGACCCGGGTTACCACGAACCTCAAATAATTCAACAAAGCACACGTACCTGACAATACCCCAACTCGGGATTCTTAAACGAATACGCCTGCAGTACCCTCCTGAGCGCCGCGATCCCTTCCTCGGACTGATACCCCGCATATTCGGGTAAACTCCTATGCAAATCTTTCTCAATATCCTCCGTACTCGTACTTGTCCGTCCTTTATGTTCTTGCAACAACCGATCGTAGTATCCTGGATTCGCATAGCGCAGGAATATCGAACCAGAGAGGGTTTCCCACATCTCGCCACGGAGCCTGTTCGGAAGACCGACTTGGACTAGGCGTGTGCATTGAGGGTATCGGAGGAGCGTCAGGTTGCGACCGTGGGCTGATTGATGTTGATGGGTTAGTTAGCGTGTCTGGTGTTTGACATTGACGCGGGTTAGGGAGGGGTGTGTTGTGCTTACTCTTTAGATATGTTGTCCATAGTTTCAGCTTAGATGTTTCGCGTAATCTGTGATAGGAATGTGTGTGAGGGGGTCATAGCAGGGGAAAAGGCGATAAAGGCACTTTTTAGGATCACCCGGGAATTTAAACTTGAGGCCTAATCCTCCATGGTATGTTATTTCGGAACCAGGGTCTTTCTCGGCGCCAGGAATGTTGCTAGCGGCTTCCTCACCATCCGCGACAGACGGTTCTGTGATGAGGCTCTCTGAGAAACACGTCTTTGCAAAACCCTTGACAGCTTTCATCTGTCCCTTCTGTAATTCAATCTTGAGAGTATCACGGAGGAGACTACAGAACAAATCAGCAGTGGGGCGTAAAGACGTGAGTTGAACAATCTAATAACGCGAGGTGCAAATCGGTCATTTTCTGGTCTCGTACGCGACAATAGACAACGTACGATCTTCATGCCATGCCATGTCAGCAGACTGAGCGCGTAAATGCCAGCGCGTGCATTAAGGCGCTCTACTCGGCGGATAGTAGACAGTGGGATGGTGAACCGCACAGATTTGCGGTCCAGAGACGCGAATGCCAGGTACGGTGCAATGATGTACAGCTTTCCAGCCTACCAAAAAGGCCATGATGTTAATCTGTCCTCACTGCTGGTACAGATGAGCGCCCCATACGCACATAGGAATCTTCAACACCCTGCTCTCCCAAGCTCAACACAGCATTAATATCCATCTTCTCTACCTCATGCGCGGCTGCATCCTTACTGGCGCCCTGAGTTGATGGTTGAGCGGAGACATAAGTGGTAGAGGGAGGAATAGAAAAGAAGATGTGAGTGAGCTGGTCTTTGGTTGGTTCTTTAAAGTTGCGGAGAGCAGTAGATATCGTTGCCATGTGCAGAGTAGGGGTGGCAGGGTGGGAGTGGCGGTGATGGTCAGGAGACGAGTCCAACAACCAACTCTCTTGCCCAAATCACCTTGCCTTATTGGGTATAATGCGTTTCTTATCACTCGATCCATTCAAGCGCCAGTTTCCCCCGCTCTACCAGGGCACAGGCAACACCGCAACAGACAGACTCGCTTTCTTTCACATCCTCGAACGTCTCAAGGTGTTTGCTCTCCGTTCTACCATCTGAACTAGAACCTGACGTTGATCAGACACAGAAACGCACTGGGTGGGTGAACAACAACGTTCGTCTCTTCTATCCCTCCTCTCCCGCCATTACCCAACCAAAAGCAGATTCCAGATGCCGAAAGGTACGCACGTCTCCCAAACTCATACTCAACCTAACAACGCGTCTCGCCTAGTATTTCAGACCACATGTACCGCATGGCCGTTCTCGCCATGTGTTCATCCGACACCTCACTCGACATCCCAAAGTTCGACCTTCCAGCCTACCTCACTCGCAACACCGTTAATTTATTAAACAGATGCGTCATGATGTGTGTCGTACACGACCTCGCAGAGGCCCAAGGTACGTATCTCTCCCCTACCGCGCTCCACCACCACAAACTCAGCCTACCCCACAGTTGGCGACATCGCACCTAGAGAAGGCGTCCCAAAAGAAACAAAACAGCGCCTCGAAGCAGAAGCTATGCACCACTTTGTACATGTCATGCTACACAACTCGCCAGCCGCCCAAAGAATAGAAGCTCTCTGGCATGTATGCGTATTCTATCTCGTTTTCTTGTCCTTGTCCCTCAATTGTTACTCCGTAGGAGTATGAAGAAGGCAAGACGCCAGAGGCCAAGTTTGTCAAAGGTCAGTAGCTCCTCCTTGTACCTAACACTTCACTTATATGTGCTGTATAGACCTCGACCGTTTCGAAATGGCTTCCCAAGGTGCACCATTCCCTCACCCTTTATACGTACCCTGGCTCACCCCGCCATGAACCAGCACTGGAATATGAAAAACGACACAAGACAACTCTCCAGCCATTCTTCGATAGCAGTATACCCAAAATCAACCATCCCGAAGTCAAATCCTGGGGCTCCGATCTGTTAGCAGAGCGCTCATCCCAACCAACAGACACTACAAACCCAGATTCTCTTCTCCAAAACGACAAATAGATTTAACCGTTAACACTTAAAAAATACAACATAAGAATTTTCTAGATGTTTGCCCCCCTCTAATGATGGAACAACCTCAACGAAGTATGCGCAAACACCATCCCGTGCTCGTCCGCCGCCTTCACACACTCCTCATCCATCACACTTCCACTCGGCGCAGCCAAATACCTAACACCACTCTTCCTCGCCCTGTGCACATTATCCGGGAACGGGAAAAACGCATCGCTCGAACACGCAACCCCATCCAGCTTTCCGGCCCACTCTTTCTTCTCCTTCACACTCAAAGGCTCAACAACCCCCTCGAACAAACTCTCCCAATGCTCCTTCTCACCCCCTTCAAGTTCCTCTCCAGACACATATAAATCAATCGCATTCGCCTTTTCCGCCCGCTTCACCCCTTTCTTGAACGGAAGATCAATCACGCGAGGGTGGTGCCGCAACCACCATAAATCTGCTTTCCCACCCGCGAGTCGTGTGCAGTGAATCCTTGACTGTTGTCCCGCACCGATGCCGATGATGGCTCCACGGTACGCATACGCGACGCTGTTGGATTGGGTGTACTTGAGCGCAAGGGTCGCGACGATGAGATCTGTTACGGCTTCTGCTGGAAGGTCTTTGTTCTTCGAAACGAGGTTTTCGAACAACTTGGCATCAATCTTGGCGTCATTCCGTTTCTGTTGGAGGTACACGCCGTAGACTTGTTTCGTCTCGACTTCGGGTGGGACGTAGTTCGGGTCGATCTGGGTGTCTTATATCAGACGATGAATGCAAAGTGGGCGAGAAAGTCATACCTCGAGCACGCAGTATTTGCCACCCTTCTTTTTGCTGAGGACTTCGAGAGCCTCAGGAGAATAGCCCGGGGCGATGATACCATCTGAGACCTCGCGGGAGATGATACGAGCCGTGGCGAGATCGCAAGGCGCGGAGAGGGCGACAAAATCTCCGAAGGAGGACATACGGTCGGCACCTGGAAAAAGTTCATATTCAGACGAATGCAAGGCTAATGTGGGGAACCCATACCCCGGGCACGAGCATAGGCAGCAGCAAGAGGAGTGAGTGGCTCCTTGAGATCGTCCACTCCATAGACTTTCTTTTCAGTCTCGTTGAGCTCGATGCCGACTGCGGCGCCAGCAGGAGAAACATGCTTGAAAGAAGCAGCAGCGGGAAGTCCGAGAGCCTCCTGTAGCTCTTTGACCAATGCGTAAGAGTTGAGGGCATCGAGAAGGTTGATATACCCAGGAGAACCGCAGAGTGCTGCGCAAGCTTCAGCACTAACCAAGAGTGCACCTCTAAGCAAACTCACCCTTGAAAGGCAACTTTCCATCATCCACAAACGCTTGCGCAGGCTTCTGGTGCGGGTTCGCACCATACCTCAACGCGATCCTCTGCACGGGTGCAACCAACCTCCCCTCCTCCAACTCTGCAGACGCATATTGCTCCCTAAAATATCCACTAATCGCTGCATCATACCTCGCAGTCTGTTCAAACGCCTTCAACGCAAGCTTACTCCTCACGCCCTGTCCAACATCCCCATTCCCCTTCTTCCATAAATCCAAAAACTCGGTATAATCAGCGGGATCGGAGAGGATGGAAACGCGGGAATGGTTTTTTGCTGCTGCGCGGAGGAGGGTGACGCCTCCGATATCAATTTCTTCGATTGCGTCTGCGAGGGTGCAGGTGGGTTTTGAGATGGT
The DNA here is from genome assembly GCA_018524415.1 of Podaxis rugospora. Classification (NCBI taxonomy): domain Eukaryota; kingdom Fungi; phylum Basidiomycota; class Agaricomycetes; order Agaricales; family Agaricaceae; genus Podaxis; species Podaxis rugospora. The sequence continues at coordinate 42,673 of JAEUWL010000168.1, forward strand.
TTGAGTGAAGGGGTAGAGGTTGCAGACGACGATGGAGATGGGGGAGATATTTTGGGCGGAGAGGTCTGCTTCGTCGGAGGGGATTGAGCGAGCGAGGATGCCTGTGGAATGGCTTTTTTTAGTGTGTTTCTCGACGGAGGAATGGGTGTATAGGTACCTCCATGAACAGCTGGGTGGAGAGTTTTGGCGCGACCGCCTAGCATTTCAGGGGCTTTTGTGATGTCGGAAACGTCCCTTTATGAATGTGTCGGTCATTATTTCGGATTCGCCTACGCGTTTGACGAAGGTTATTCCTTACTCGATAGGGATACCTGCGTCTCTGATCTTTTTTGCGGTCCCTCCTGATCCCAACAGGCGCACGCCGGCCTCGGAGAGCCCCCTGGCGAGCTCGAGGAGGTTGGTTTTGTCGTACACGGACAACAAGGCTTCATGAGTACTTATTTCAGCCATTGCATTTCGGAAGTGTTGGTAGGAGACGTGCCTATGTGTTGGGACATGGTGGTCTGTTTGTGAAAAGAATTTACATGAAATCGATCGTCTAATCAGTAACTTTTCGAGATAAGATAAGATAGCGTCCAGAAGGCGCCTCCGAGTAAAATAGGAGCAAATACCTTGCCATCCAAGACCCTTCAAGTTCCTGTCATTCATTTCTCTGGCATGGGAGACACAAACCTATCAGTATGCCCTTACTGTGGTCACTCCAAATTAGACACTTCGCCATCTAAGCACACAAACCCTGGCGACGTCGCGTTCATCCACGCCGAAACCCAACGCATTGATGCTCTCATTAAACAACTTACCGCCCGACGAGTAGCCCTCCTACGCAAACTCAATCACACTCAATCAGTCTCTCACTCACTTCCCCCAGAAGTCCTCTCCAAGATCTTCCAATACGCATTCCCACCTCCATCTTTCGAAGCACGTCTTCAACTCGAATCCTTAGAGGCAGATGACCCGGTGTCGCCGCGCACAACACGTGGTGTCCCCGAAGACCCGCCTGCCCAAGAGGAATGGGTAGCTACTCCGGTAGTTCTGGGTGCTGTGTCGTCTTATTGGCGCAAAGTCGCGTGGTCTACTCCACAGTTATGGTCTTCTCTCGATTTGCGTCCGACCAACTCAGGGACTTTTGCAACAAGTGCCACCCTATTGCAGCTCTACGCTCAAAATGCAGATTCCGCAGGCTTCCATCTGCAGGTAGTATTCCACTGGGGAGTTGTTCTGGGCAAGTCAGACGACACATTTGCAGAACTTGCTCAGCCTCTCACAGATGTGCTGTTCTCGACTGAGTTGGCACCGAGGATCCGGACATTGGTGTTGTCGAATCCACCTGTGGCGTGGATATCACGATTGACGATAGGGTTCGAAAATCTGGAGACGTTTGCGTTAGTGGCGACGGTACCTGCTTTGGAGATGACGGATATTGTGTTGTCGGATGTGCCTGCTTTGCGGCGTGTTGGGTTGAGAGGGGTGAGAGGGGAGGTCGTGTTGCCCACTTTGACGATACATAGTCTTACACTCCGCGAAATACCGGTTGATAGGATGGTCCAACTTCTTGTGTCATCTCCAAACCTCGTCGGCTATTACGCTATCGACTGTGAACACGCTCGCGGCACACGAAATCCAACCTGGTTACTCTCTAACGACTTCTCTCTAGAATACCTCGAACAGTTCGAATGGTCAAGTCTCTACGACCCTTGGACTCGTAAACTATTCCAACACCTCCGCCTTCCATCCCTTACATACCTCCATCTCAACGACGGTTTACCACCGTCTGAACCAGGCATCATCAACTTCTTCACCCATCTCCCTCCCTCAATGAAGACTCTCCATCTTTCCAGGTTCTGGGACTATACCACTCTATCCGACTTGTTCGCACACCTCCCTCAACTTGAGAAACTCATCCTCGACTACTGTGAATATGAAGTAATACCCGAAGTTCTTGATCTCCTCACACATTCCTATCCCCAACTGCTACAAACACCATATGTACAACTATCAGACAAGCATCTACCGAATCTTAGGGTCTTGGTGATTGAGAATACGACGTTTGCCGATAGCATTATGGTTGGGTTTCCAGAGGCCATTTCAGATGCTATTGCGGAGGTTATGGTAACGCGGACGCGCATGTGGCCGGATGCGGACTTTAGATTGGAGGTAACGCCGGCTCATGTCAAGTGGACTCCTAAAGTGAAAGATGAGTTGCGGGAGGTTGTGCGGAGTGGGGTTTTGTTGCAGGTTTTGGAGAATGGGTCGTTTGTAGATTGGCTTTGATTCATGTGCCAAGACAGATGTACGTTGATGACCATGTATACACTTCTGGTACTGGTACGAGTAGAGGATGTGCTCAATAAGAACTAATAAGATTAGGTTGATCTTAAACCAATTACGTCCGAATATAAAAGAGCGGTAGACCCCTATAAGTCCAGTTTTGCCAGCACGCGCACTGGTTGGATGGAAGGCTACTAAGGACAGGCTGAGCTGGAAGTCGCGTTGTGGTACCAGACTGCAGAGTGAAGACTTACTCTGATGATCTTACCAGGTATATGTGGTGACAGCAAGCATGTGCCCATAAGACCAGGAGTGAATAAGACCCTGAAGATATATCATGCACTGACTAGGGTATGGACTACGTTGGATTACGAAGTGGGCCGGTGGAAAATGGCAAAGCCAGGGTATGGGGTATGTTGGATTACGAAGGCAGACGCTGGAGGGCGGGTGAATGGTGGGAGTCGCCGTGACGGCGTTGACGGGTCCGGTTCAGATGAGAGCTGGGTGCTTCCGTTCGGGGCATCTTTGCTCAATCCCTTATTCGGCTGAACAGGACAACGTTCGCTGTCATCACCCACTATATTCTGTGACTCAAGGACTAGGTCATTAGTCGAAGTCAATCCTCGTGGTCTAGGTAAGACGGATACATAGTAGCCAACCCAAGTCATGAAAATGTCGAAGAGAGTAACATACAACAAATATAGCGATTGACCGTCACTCGACACACTTGGACCTTGAGCCCATCCCTCTGGACCAAAAACTCCTGAAAGATCCCCAAAATTAGATACTGTATCTATCAAGCTCTCTTTGAATAACTTGTAATTTGGATCAGAGGTTGGACTTTAACGAGGCGACCGTGCAGAGAATCCATCGGAATGAGGGTAGTTGATGTTCGATCCTGTCATTCCTTAGAGTTTGCCCAATTTCTGGGTATCAAAGATGCACTGTTCTATTTAGTACTTGTAACCTGGGATTCTAGACAGAAATCCCGGAGTGTAAGGACAAGACTATGACAGGGCGGTGCCATCTACCTAAGAGTATGTACGGTGCCCATTTGGGATTAGATAATGACCAGGTTACATACCGTGCTCCAAATAAGTAAGGTATCTCCAAGTCCAGTGCAATCCAAGCTTAGCTGTTAAATATACTCTTGTGGTAATATTCCCTGAAAGAGTGTTGATGGGACTTGTATTTGCAAGAAGTAAATGCCCAAGCCTGTAAACCGTACTACATCCAGGGAGACGGCCCTGAAAGCATCCGCTGCTGGAGAACAACCTCCTGTACCAATGATTTCTGGATTTCTGGTCTCAAATTTTATTTTATCTTCGGAACTACACCCTCCGGGATGGCAACTACACAAAAGTAGCAGTGTTTAGGTCCCGCGCCATAGCACAAAGTGGACGGAGGTACATAGGTGTCATTGGTCATGGTGCGGACGGTTATGAATTAACATTTATCATGTAGTCATGAAGTGGCGACCTTGTGCAAGCAGTGGAGCCAGTTGATCAGAGCATCAGTTTGGACGAAATTCTCGTCCGTACTGCTTTTCAAAGTATCTAATAGCCCGACAATTTAAAAATTCGCTTGGATACTGTGTTCGCTTTGACTCTAGGACTCTAGCGAATTCGCGGTATAACCTGACGTCGGGAAATCTTGCAGTCGAACGAGAAAAGCTCGACAATCGCTAAAATTTAGAGATTTGTCGCAACATCCTCATTCTTTCTCTCCCCGCTTCCCTCCCACCCCTCCACCCCCTTCCTTGTCTTAGCGATCTCAACCCTATCAAAGAACTCAGTGCTCAGGTATCCTCTCTCATCACCCTCCGTCAACACGACTCCATTATCGGACAAATGGAATTTGATCCCCGCATTAAGGGCTTTTTGGACGTTGATGAAAATAAGTATTTGTGATGACTTCCTCATGCCTGTCATGGGTCTGCATTAGCCATATCCAGGCGATGTGGTACAAGAACAAGAGGAGAGCGTACCGCTGATAACGTTATCCCCACCAACACCCTGCGCCAAGTGTATATGATTCCTCTTCATCTTTGATAATCCCTCTTTCTGTATAATCTTCCACGCGTCATTCGTCGTTCCATGCACGGCCAGGCCCGAGGGTATGTCCGACACGCTTAGTATAGGCTTAAGCTCCAGTTGTACAGTCTAGTTGACCAAGATGATCAGTAAGAAAGTGAGGAGTGGTGTCGAGACAACGCGAAACACACCTTCAGCGAATGTCCTTGATTTGCCTTGATTAACCAGACGCCCTTTCCCTCACCCTCACCTTCCACAGCGGTGTAAGCTAGGGTGGTCCCGTCAATCTGCTCAAACACCAGGGTATAACGTTGCTTCAAATCGGCACTAACGATCTCCTTCAACTGATCCAAGGTCAGACCAAGAGGTTGTATCCGGTTATTCCTAAGCTATCCCAAGCCCCGAAAAAAAAAAAAAGATCCATTGCAGCTATTCTCGTAGGATAAAGAGAAAAGAGTAAAACACGCACAAGATCATCAACCTTCACATACCCATCTGGCCGCATCTCCAACCCCTCTGACGTAGCTCCATGTCTCAAAAGCCACGAAAGTGTCTTCGAAAGTCTTACTTCTGGGGCATCTCTCTGCGATCCACGAAGTTTTTGGCTTCCCACTGGCACACCCCCACCTCGCCTAGTGCCCTGTTTTCCACCCGTTCCACCACGGGTACTACTCTCTTGTTTCTGAGATTCCTGTTTCTGTTTAGGTCGTTTCTGTTCCCGACGTTGTTGACTCTGTATATGCAAGTCCGACGAGCCTGGGTTCGTGGCGGTTGGGGGCGTGCTGCTCCGAGGTGGTGTGGGTTCGGCCGTTTTGGATCGTTCCCAAGGACTTGTCACCTTCGCGGATCGCTGGGTAGTCCTAGTCTGTAGTAGTGAGATGATAGGTGTTGAGAGATGGGAGGAGATCCGCGTATGAGGGAGGTTGTATGGAATCTGTCTTCGACAGAGTTCGAGTCAGAAAGAGTCACGGTGAGTACACTGAAGGATGCTGACATTGAAACGGGATCTACAGTTGTAGGCGGTCATAGATAACCACCGGGTCGTGGCCATCAAGCCACCGAGGACATCGAGACTCAAGGGAGTTGGGCAAGATCAATGCTAGGGTCAAACAATTAGACCCCGTACCATCGAGACCTTCCCTTGTTTATGTACATCATCGTTACATATTTCATATATATTCTGTCCGAACTTATTGTCTCTCCATACCATCCCTCACCACCACCAGATCAGAGATACTTGAAGAACCACTCGACGGCAGCCTTGAAAGCACCCTCCTTTCCAGCCTTAACCTTGGGATCACTCAAATCGCCACGAACAGCAAAGCCGTGTGTGCAGCCATCAAAGTACTCCCTCTTGTATCCGGGCGCAAACTTGCCGTTGCCGAGAATTTCGTCAGCCTTGGCCTGAGATTCGGGGGGGAATTGTTGATCAACTGTGCAACTGTTGATCAAAAGGGGAGCCTTCGAAGTCGCAAAGTATTTCTGTTAATTGCCAAAGGTGTATTAGGGCTATGGCTGGCATCTACATGACTACTAACGTACCTCAAGATCAGCAGGAACTTGAAGAAGGGAAGGGTGAGAAACGACTGCGACTTTGATGGCGTTCTCGAAAGCGAGATCAAAAGCGTAGCGACCTATATACAACATAAAAGTTCGCGTTTATTCTGAGAAGCCGGGTAGGACAATCAGAACTTACCGCCAAAGCAGTAGCCTGTAGCACCGAACTCCTTCACACCCTGATCCTTGAGCCCGCTGATGACCTTGTCCAAAGGCGGGCGAGTTTTATCGGGTCCGTGATTAGGCAACCACTTCATGAGGTCAAAGTTGCTCTGTCGTTAACTCGTGAGCGATGGCTCGCTGAGAGTGATTTCTGCGGACATACACCAGGGCTAAGAGCATCGGGGGGAATGGGGTCGCCGTTGAGGTAGTCGGGAATGACGGTCTGGAGTGGTATCAGCAAGGGCTACAAGATGAGAACCGGGGACAACATACGTAGAATCCGTTACGAGCGAAATCGTCAGCAAGGAGCTATTTTACTAATTGAGACTACGCATTTTTGAGAGATGAACAAAGATACCTGAGCGTTGGGGAGTTGCATTCCAAAGACGTCCGGAAGGAAGAGGATGGCCTTGTCCTTTGGGTAATCGACAGTGGGAGTGGCGATGTAAACAGGAACCCCGTTAATTGTCGTCTCCTTGCCTGAAAGACGAGGTCAACAATTGTAGTAGCAATGCGGTCGAGGGCTATACCTTCAGGCGTTCCCTCGTGCCTCACGCCTAGGTCGCGCTTAACGTCGGTCACAGTACACGATAGAGACTCAAGAGTTGCTCACCGCGCACACAGTCCTTGCAGAAACTCATGTTGATGTGAGAAGTAGGGGAGGAAAGATAAAAGGAGCGGGTAAAGGTTTATAAATTAGAGGGTCTAATTATAGAGGTACGTTCCCAAATGTGCAAGCACGTGTAATGTTCTGTGGGATTGGAGTATCGGTGCTAGAATACTCTTCTCAAGACACACGGCTTAGTCACTTCCTACAAAATCTCTAGGACGCCGTTGGTCATGCAGCCTACACACAAATGACGACACACCCACTTTACAAGATTAATTAATGGGTATTTGTCAGCTCGTCTTCGGCCCCATGAAGCTGCGTTCCGTCGGCGCTTGTTACCTCTGCGGATATCAATCATATCATTGTCCGCCTCCGGATCCTTGTTATTCCCCAGCATCCCGATACTCTTCCCAAGCCCTCCAAGAGCTTGATTCTGATGCTCCTCCGCCCTTGGGTCTACGCCTGCCACCGCCACCACCACCGGCATTCCCACCACCACTGCCAGGACCGCTGCCATTGGACGAAGTCATCGAAGTGAGCAGTAGAAGCCCCTTGGGGTGCCCAGTTCAGTTCAGTTCAGTTCAGCTCCCTGCCCTGCTGAACCTGAACCTGAACCTCAGAAAAAGTCCTGAACCTGAACCTGAACCTGGACTGAACTTTCTGAACTTGGTTCATGGGGTTCAGTTCAGGTTTGAACCAGAACTTTTTATAATTTGAAAATATTTGAACAAAGATATATATTTGTTTAATCCTACTCTACTAGCTGATATATACCTGCTTATTTCCACTCTACTGGTTCCCAAACCTCTTCTCTTCCATCAATACTCTTCATCTGATACCCATTCTTGGCAATCTGCAAGGCTTCAAATATGCCAACACCCAAAGAATTCCAAGTGAATGTATCTGTATGACCTCCACTAGAGAATGCATGCTCAGAAGAAACAGAGGAACCAAGGATTGCAAGATAATCCTGGGCCATTGCAGCTAATGTAGGATATTGCATAGAGTGCACCTATAAAGTTAAGTCAGTATATATAAATCAAGAGATAGAAAGATGGAACATATACCCCACCAGCCAATGATATCTGTCATAACCTCAATTGGACTTTTCAAATACTCATCTAGTTCATGATACATATCCAATGATGATGATGAAGCTTGTGACAGTCATTGATAGATGGCCTTTTCACAGGCTGAAAGTTGCTGATGGCCAGTTTGAAGTGAAGACAATCCAGTAGATTGAGATGTAGTTGGTAGCTTGTAGTAATTCTTAAACTAGACTCAAAATAAGCATTATAAAACAAAAAAGATAAGATATTACTTACAACTTTTCTGAGTTCTTGGAATGCTTTATCATGCTCTTCAAAAGCCCATTTCTCTTGAAAATATATCATCTTGCAACTTGGATCAAGGACTAACATATTATAAGCTATATATTTATATTGAGTCATTGAATACTCACCAAGTGGAATGAAATATGCATTAGTAACAATGATAGATTGATGCCATTTGCTATGTTTAGCAATTCCAGCATCAATCCCTACCTTAACTTGAGCAAATTGTTCATCTTG
>JAEUWL010000169.1:0-50703 GCA_018524415.1 Podaxis rugospora
TCAGAAATACATCAAAAACCGCTTAAGTGGCCGGGATCAGGGTCATCAACAGTACACGCCCAACCCTTGATGACGTTCAATAGACACTAATTCCCACCAGGTTGAGTTCATATTTCGCGCCGAGAGACATGTGACATAATATTCAGGTGAAACACCTATCCCTGAATTAATATTTAGTCCCTTGAAGATATAGACTCGGATTGGTCTCAAAGTTATTCAGAGGGGAGAGTGAGAAGAATTATATTAACTGAGACTCCATCACATTAAAGAGAAAATTCGAAAAAATAGGAATAAATTTGGCATTATTCTTGTATGGGTACAGTCTTCCCCCCAGGCTCCTTCAGTAAGCATACGGCAGGGGCGAATGCTAAGTGACGCTCTCGCCGATTTGTCAGCAATGCCACTGGTTTTGTCAAACTCTGTGGGAGGGTTGATCGTAACAAATGCGCATTATGGAGGGCGTGCATATTAATTACAAAACTGGGAGCAGACTGTGGCATTGATGAAGGGTCAGATGCCTGCCCCCCCACCTGTTGGGCATTGAAGATAAAAAGGATGTCCTGATAAACCATGCATAAGTCAGTGGATAAATTGATCATTGAGTGATGTTTACCTTCAAGGGAATAAAGTGTGTTGCATCTGCTTCAATGAGGGCTGGCATATTGAATTGGGACTCCTTTTCGGATGCAACAATGAAGCTTTTGATAAGAATATAGCCTTGACTGCAGCCGGATGCTGTTGGTGATAAGATCTGCAATATTTGACCTGCCTGGATAGTGGGAGTGGGCTAACAGCTATTAGCGACATGCTCAGGGAATTTAAGAATGACTTACCAAAGATTGTGCAAAGAGTTGATAAAACACCCATGACATTGGCTTACATGTGTCATGGGAAGAGGAGATGGCATACCGGCACTCAATCCAGTATTTTGCCGCCTCAAGATCAGCAGCGAAGTGTGATGTAGGAGGGTTGCTCATCTCAAGGTTTGGGAACTTCCTGAGAAGATCTTGTATCGGGAGGAGCACTTGTTTGGCTTTTGCAAAGGGCTTCACTGTTCCTACGATTTGTTATGAGTCTATGAATTGTAACCTCGTTTGTCAAGTGCAAGCTTACCAATTGGTATTTCCTTGATCGGAATATTCAAGCCGAGGCAACGACGTAACTTGCGGTCCTCGCTCATCACAGCTCGGATACCAGTACCACTCCAGATATACTCACCCTCCCCGTTTTTCCACCAACCACTGCTCACCTGATGCTTGAAGTGTTCCATTCCTGCAAGCGAATAGGCAATGTCCTTACTTGGAGCCTGGTGGTTTGATAGCACACTGCAAAGTCGGAATACAGAATTCCAGCATTCGAAGACTTCTGTGGCAAATAAGATTGGAGGTCCAAAGCGGCGGATATCATCCAAGAGATGGTTGAGAATATGGAGCTTGAATTTATATAATATCTGGGAGGGGTCATATTCTCCCCAAGCATCAAGAACATTGTCAATGCAAATTTTTAAGTCATCCTGAGGGTTATTGTTAGTGCCAAAATCTGGGTCATATATGACTAAATTGAACTCACGAGATATTCCTCAATGTTATCAATTTCGGAGAACCACAGAAGGGCGCCCAGCTCACCTGTCGCACGCCAGATATTAAGAAGTTTGTCATATTTGTCGTTGTTCACGTAGCCTTTCTCCTTGAAGAGTTCAGGGGTTATATTGAAGATTCCCAGTTGTTGCAACGCCTTGAAATGTCATCCAACCAGTGAGTTTTTGTGTGTAACATGTATGGGGCACGGATGGATGAAAGTGATAATCTGTCAAGTGATGAAGCTTGTAGTCATGTTGTGAATACATTTTCCTCATTCTTCTTCCATCCGTTAGATGTTTCATACCACAGATATTTGTCAATTCCAAGAAGAATTGTGTGTAATATCTCACATGGTGTATCAGAGTGTGGATCCACCCCTTTATTATGGCGTAAACACTTTGAAAAATCAAAATAGATAAAAAAACCTCACCCTCAAGGCCAAGAAGAATGTTGAAGTGATCACCAGGCCGTAGTTGCTGTCTGAGTGCTAACGAATTACGTCTCAGTCTTTGAAATCAGTTCTAACAAACATTACTCAGGGGCTTACGTGAATCAGGAGGAAGCACATTGTACTGCTCAGCTGGCTACGAAATCACCCATTGAATGAGGTCTGTCTGTATATTGCTCTTGATTCCACTGATGATCTCTGAGCGCTGTTCTTTCTGAAGCCGTTGATTGAGGTGTGGATCACGCGTTGATCGGGAGGTGATTTGGAGATGTTGTTGATCACATGCCATCTGGATCACTTGTTGAATCCAGTGAGTTGCGATTTGGTCCTTCATTCCACTCTCTGTCTGAATTTTGTTTACAGAATCCTGGACGCCCAAACAAGCGGTATGTATAATCTTGGTCAGGGTCTCTGCCGAGCCTTTCACTGTCCGCTTGTCAGCACACTTTAATGACATTATCGTTCGTGGCCAGAATACTTGAATGGAGGGATGCTCACTGACCTCGTAAAGTGCGCAGTATCCCTCGTCGCTCTCCCGCTCAGCTTTTGCCCCTCCCAACATATCTGATCGGCACCAATACCATGACTTGGACCCTGAGGTCGACGCCAGCTCAGCCTGCTGAGGATTGTCACCTGCAAGGAGGTGACCGAACACTTTAAAGACAATCTCCTCATGCAGCTTGCAGTCGTACACCTCATGCCACTGTTGGGATTGTCTTGTGTTTGAAGTAAGTAAACATTTGTCTGATATTTGACATTGCCTTACAAGTCTTGTGCAAGCACATCAAGTTGTTCCAGTGCCGATGCAACAGGCGATGTTGAACAGAACCGGATGAAGTATTCCTGGGATAACTTCCGATGTGGGAGGCTGACGTTCGCAAGATAAATATTCAGGTGAGCATTGTATTGTTTACTTCGGTTACCTGAAACATCATCGACCCAAGGCATGACCCGAACACAAAATGCTGGCCGCCCTTTTGCAATGTCATGCACAGGGTGAGGCATCAATGCGACGACACCACTTCCAAGTCCTTTTTCAGACTTATATCAGATAGATTTCTTGGTGAATCAAGACAAGACAGGTCACGCACCATCAAAAATGATCTCCCCAAGGCTGGCAATAAGATCAAGGTAATTCTGCTTCAATTCCTTGCATGGCACGAACTTCACCTCAGGATCATTGATAGTAAAGGTCTTTCCACCATCAAAACTGAGGAAGATTGCTTCACAGTGCTCTGACCCCTGGTAAACCACCCAGCGCAGGGGGAGGATATACTGATTTGACGCCAACAGGGCAACCTCTCTCATATAAAAGTGCCAGTGCGAGTAATTTGTCCAATCCGCCCACATTGGTGTAAGCTGACTTTCGTCTACTTCTTTCACCCATTTGTCCACCTGCCAGCTTTCTGAAATCCGGTCCGTGATTTTGGGATATATTTGGATCTCTTCTCGCACATAAGGGTTGGCCCAATCCTGTGTTTTGTTAACTTCACGTCAGTGTTAAAATTCTCTGCTGCAGTATTCCTGATGACTCACCAGTTTGATAAGATCAACTGGATGGTTCATGTGAAAGTGATTACCAAGAGCTGAAACGTGGTGCTTTGGTGTCAAGATTTCTTTCCCCAGTGCTTCCTGCTGTTTTCTCAACCCTTTAAATGATGGAACATTGGGTGTGTCGCACTTCTTCATAACCCAAAGTATAACCTTCATTTGATCGTCAGAAAGCCTTAACCGAGGCAGATTATCCAGTAAGTCAAGGTAAAACATCTGATTATTCATTTTGATCAGGTGTGGACAAAGGAAGGCATTCAACATGTCATCTCTTACCATTTTACATCCGTGCGGGAACCATTCTGGGTCATCATTGGCAGCATCCACACCCGTATCCACAGTGTTGACTCCATCTTCCTCAGCTTCTTCATCATCTGCCATCGCAAGAGGTGATATAGTTGCATCCTCCGTGATATCCTCGATAGACTCCAGCGTGGACTCAAGGTTGCTCTACTGGTGACTCACAAGTTGCTGTCGTATCGCGCATTCGATTTGGTATTTGCTGTCACCTCTGTTGTCCACCGCAAACGATATTTCATTCCTGTTATCATCATACCACTCATTTTCGAAGAAACTGATATCTGAAAATACATTGGTATGTTGATTCGGAAGTACAGCACTTTTGTTCCCCACATTCAGTGCATGTTTTGCCATGAACTGATGTGCCATCGAGAGCTGAACTGGCTCATCATTCATCAGAGTCAGAGCAATTGCTTCAACATCCATTTCACCACTTTCCTCTACATCTTCGGTCACTGGCCACCTATTGATCGCACTATGTGTCCCCCCAGGGCCATCTTTAACCTGAAGGAGGGCAAGGGCTTCTTGGTGTGCTTGACTTTTCTGGTGGCTGCTCACTGATGATTTCAACATCAAGATATCACGTCCATCTTTTGATGCATCCGAACATACAACGCACTTCCGATGGAGAGGATCCCCTTGGATCTCAGAGAAAACTGGTTTTCCATTGTAAGTTCATATTATCTCTCTTTTTTCCCGCATACACTCACTGTGGTTCTCATTCCCTTTCCCGTGTGGAGGCATTCGCATTTTTTTAAAGAGGAAATTTGGATGGATGGAGACAATTGAGTGCAACACATGATAGGTGTATCCAACTTGTGTGGCGGAACAACACATGTTTGTTGTGTCTGTGCCACCTCATTGCCTTCCCTCGTTGCCTGTGAAATGGTCAAAAGGTCTGAAATCAGGGAATTAACCCCACCCTTTACTTCGACTGAGTCACCATGGTCCCTCGAAGTGCCATCCCGAGCCATGAGCATCGAGTCGAGCCATTCATCCCAACCTGCAACTGTGGCATCGTCTGCAGCCTGAAACTCACTCTCACAAGAAAAAAACACGTGCAAATGTCAAGCAGAGGACCTTTTGCAGTTTGCCAGAAAGGTTGGGTGCGACTCCAAGCTCAGGAAGGTTGACTGTGACATGCTTGCTGCTTTCTCAAAGGTTTTTGTTCAAGCATTTTTCATCCACATTCATGGCTAACCATGTAATACAACCTGCCTCCTGCAGCTCGTGCCAGGTGAACAGGATATACAGATGTTTGCCAATATTCTCAAGGTTCGAGAGAAACTGAACCAAGCTGCTCATGGTAGTGACATGGCCGTATACACTATCCCTAAGATGATGAAGGTAAACTCCTCGTATTCACGTCCTGATTGATGCTTAAAACCACAACTTCAGAGATATATTGATGTATTCACCTTTCAAGCCCTTTTAATACCCAACCATCTCAATTATGTTGACGTGAAGGAAAAGAAGGGACCTGATACTGACGTTTTGGTGAGTATCTCTGCTTATATCAATACACAGCTCATAATGTCAAACAGAAAATGCTTTTAGCCAATCCCAAGACCAGCTACACACCTACCATTGCTGCTGATGGCACCAAAGATGACACCATCCGTGCTCATGTCTGTGTGAAGCTGAATCACTGCTGTTCAAGGGTTAAACACATTGTAAGTGACCCCCCATTTGATGTAATGTTCTGTTATTCATCCCTTTGATGAATCAGATTATGGGCTCGTTTGAATTGGCTTTGAGCTCACGCTCAGGCTTGGATACCCTCGATCACCTCAACATTGTTGACCTTACAAATGCAATTATCAAACTCTTCATTGGTGCTAATGTACAGCTCAGCATCAAGTTGTGTATTTGCATTGCATTCTTAGTGAGTTTCATTTTCTACACCTGATATCAAAGGCTTATATAATCTTACAAGCGATGGGCCGCTGTTCATGCAGTCAAGGACAAGAAGGATTACTGGAAATTCGTTAACAGTGAACTTGGCGAGATCGCGAAAGAGACTCCGGGTTGGCAAAATGTGTACGTTCCTTTATGGTTACTGGTTGGATGTTGATCTGAGGTTCTTTTTAGCTTCTTTAACACCGTCCTCGAAGACGACCTCAAGCTGTATGGGACATCTGAGGATATGGAGAATTTGAAGCAGGCTCCCGAGACCACTGGTGATGTGGCACCCACTTCTGACTTCACTCTCGATGATGATGAAGGATTCGAGGTCACGGAGACAGAGGAGGCTGATGCTGAGGCCTGAGGAGGAGGCTAACGGACATTTGTGATACCCCTTGACCGTCTAACTTGACCGTCTACCTGCCATTCCTTATCATTATTATATTTGATCACTTTAATGTTTTCTCTATAACCAGTCCACTCGTTTGATACAATCTAATGCTCGTGCAAATTTTAATAAATTCAGTGATATATTGAGTAAATTCTTGAGTGCTGTTAGAACGTCTATCAGATGTTTGTTATACTCTCAGGTGTGACCAACATTATGATCAGGTTTCTCGAACAAGACAACATTAAATGACTGTGTCGCGCGATTTTATTTTCACTCTCACTCACAACTGAGCCTCAGTTGATATGACGTCTCAACCTAAACTAACGAGACATGTGATCAATCCTTGTTATCCCGCTATTGGCACGTGTGATGATTTGATTGATGTTTATTTGATCTCTTTACGGGATGGGTGTGTATCTAGCAAGCTATTTACGTGCGGAGAAACAGGCTACAACTGTGTAGGATGTCGACGTGGCTACATTTGCATGGTGATTCACTACCTCAAACGCAAACTCACTTCTGCAATCGTGCTATTGATCGTATCGTTAGATGTGATTGAAGTGCTCGTCATTTAGCTTACACAGAGCTTTATTCTTTGCATTTCTATATATTAAGCACCGTTTGCAGTGTCAAGAGCCTTGCTTTCCTCTTATATTTTCTCTCCTCGCAACTCAACCTCTAATGATCGCGCAAACCTTCTCAACAACGAAGATGAGGGATGCTTTAAAGGCGAAGTTCTAGCGACTAAGACCATTCTATACCCCTTTCTGGATGCATATGTGAGCCCACGAACTTCAGGATCAAGCCAAAACGGGCTGAGCGCGGCGGTGGAAGGGCTCGTAACAGGGAGTTTGTGGGCCCCAGGATCTCGCCATTTTCGCACCTTTAACATCCTTGGCAACCATTTCGTACCTCTCTATCACTGCTTGTCATCATCGTTTGTAATACAACTCACCTCAGGTCACAAATTGCACTCCTTTGGTTTCTCCGATTGTAGTTACTCATTACTGGTCTTATTCATGTTTTTTGGAAGAGATATTACTGGTGGCAACGAGCCTGAACTCGCGCAGGACAATCATTAGAAGCTACCAACTATCGCACTTTGGTGAAAAGTGGTATAACTGGATTCACTCTTTTCGGTTGACTCCTGAGGAAAACTCAAACGACTTTGGGTAGAAGCTTTTAGCTCTAATACGTGCGCCAATAATTTCATCCTCAGAAGTCATATTTGTGTCGTGTCCTCCAGTAAGACTGCTCGCAGGGGTCAGGAGTCTGAAAGCTACTTAGTCACCACTGAGCTCCAATTTGGCAACTCCAAGATCGTCGGCAATGATCGACAGTTCTCGACCAGTTCTACGATTTCCCAATCACTCTTATATGGAATGCTCGCTGATACTCATGTCTGAAATCCCCCACATTGCCTTGGACTTTTCTTCATTCGTGTTCGTCTCGACTCTTAACTTACAAACTCAAACTTCGAGACCACACACTCCTCTTTCTTTCCTACCCACTTCACGAAGCCCGGAATGAGTCCCGCTCCGACAATCGCCAATACATTTGGTGCTCATTTAATTGGGTCGTTCTTTGCAATAGCCTTGTACGGCATCGCATTGGGCCAGGCGTACCACTATTTTGTCACGTTCCATGATGACAGATGGGCACTTAAGCTACTCGTATGTAGTTTAACATATCTGAGAAATGAAACTCCCGCATTTCTTAATCAACCAAGGTGGCGATAATATGGTGCGTATCCTTCATAACGTCAACCCTCATACGGCACTAACAATCTCAAGTCTTCTCGAAACCGGGCATTCCATCGGACTCGTTTACGACGTCTACGAGTCGAACATTATCTTCCGGGACCGAACCGCGCGTACCCATAGCCTCAAAGGATCAGCAATAGCAACTGGGATCGGAGGACTAATCTGCCTTCTCGTTCAAGTACGCAGACACATTAATCAACATTGGACGCACACCACTCATCTTGTGTCACTTAAGTCATTCTTCGCTATCAGAGCCTTTCGCATCCTTCCAAACCCTTGGCGATTCATCGGCTTGTTCTGCATTTTATTGTCCACTTTGAGACTTGCTGGAAGCACCTTTCTTGCCTGTGACGCTTTCACCTCCCGAACCCTCTCCCAGTATACTTCAACTGACAATTGGCTGATTGTAACTTTGTTATCTGTGGGTGCTGCTGTTGATCTGATCATTGCTATTTCGATGATCTATTATCTCATTCGACAACGAGGAAATGTGTTGAACAAGCATGTGTCCTACCTAAGGTTTAGTGAACGTATCTGACGCCAGCCTGTTATATTAGGTTCACCCAAGTTATTGATCGGTTGATTTTGTGGACCGTTCGTAAGTCACTCCTGTGCCCTGTGTTGAGGCTTGTTGTTTAATCCTGTATTATTTAGGTTCAGGACTCGTTACAAGGTACCAAGCCTAAAGGCAGTAAAGTGTCGCTACTAACTATAAGCTACAGTCTGACTGCGATAGGAATGCTTATAGCCGTGAGTTTGTGACTATTCAATGTCTTTCGAGGCTAACCATCTCTCAAGTTCCACGTCGCACCTCAGAACTGTGGGTCCTACCAAGGTTTGCTGATTAAGGCACAACTCTCAGACACCTCACCTAGCATACTGGACAGCGTTGTACGCGTGTCTCGCAAAACGTGAATTTTCTTCATTTATTTATTTCACTTCACTTTTCTGATAGATATTCTGGTTCAGTCTATTCCAATGCACTCATATCGACGTATGTCGCGAACTTCGCCACAAAAACCTCGGTTAACAACCTTGATCTAGACTGAACGGACGCCAAGAGCTCCGAGAGAGAATGTCCGCGCCTACCTGGATAGACTTGGACACAGATGAATCTGAACATCGTCCTGCCTCTAAGGAGTCCAAGCGTGGTACTACTACTACTGTAACTGTACGTGATGCCCTTCATCAGTCCCCGCCCGACCCCCCATGCTTATGGGTGCAGAATTTCGCACTTGGACCTCGTCAACGAGACTCGAAAATGGAACCAGTGGCAGAGACAAAAATCATTGGTGTACTAGACACACCAAGCACGAACGAACACCCGGTAAATTGTCTATTTATTCTACGACGTGAAACCAATCATTGATTTCACCTTAAAGCGATCCTCGTATCTGTCTTCAACGCCCTCTCCGTCCCTCAATTCGAAGAGGGTAGATTATTTCAATTAGAGTATGAACCATCGTCACTTTGAGACTTTGTCATGAGTATCTTTATTCATACTCCAGTGTGTTTCTAGATCTAGTGCCATAGAGCTTTTATAGATGTCCAAAAGGCGTTTGCCTGGGTGACCATGCCAAATCAAAGTTCTCAGACCCTTAGGTACCGCAAAGCCTGAGCGTTAACGGAGTGATCACCGTCAGACCATTTCTCCCACCAGTTTACTTTACCAGGTGGTGGTTGGCTGGCTGGCTGGCGGACGTCCGAATTCGTTACAGCAACATCTCTCGACCATTTCTATCAAACTCAACGAGGAATCCAAACCGAATAAATATAGAAACAAGAATGAAAACTAACATTACAAGAGCTAGCTAAATCATGCAGAAAGCGCAACCTTCTCCGGCTCAAGCCCAAAATCACCCATAATATTCGCCAAAGCACACGAAGACCCAGACCCAGACCCAGACCCACTCGGTCCACTCGGTCCACCAACACTCCCACTCCCACTCCCACTCCCACTCCCACTAACCAAAGGTTCAACACTCCGACTCCGTAAACCCACACCACACTTCACAGGCATATCAAACACACTAGCCTCCAACGACCGACAAAGCGCCTCAAACAACTTCCTTGAATCCTCCGCTCCAAATCCCCCAATCGTCATCGCCTTGATGAGCGCTTTAAATTTCGTGCTCACGACATTCGGAACGTCAGCCAACATCCTGTCGATCATCACTCCCAACTCTTGTACGTCTTGTTTGAAAGGGCATAGCTGTCTTGGAGGAAGAGGATGTTTGGAAGGTGAATTCGGCGCTGGTGTGGATGCCCTACGATCACGGATGCTAGGAGCATCTTCTTGGATCCGTTGGGCGCGTGAGAAGTTCACGAAATAGTATCTCACGGGATATTTAGACCTGTCAAAGCATTCCGAGGTGAGATGGTGTTGTTGATGGTGGTGTTGTTGATGATGATGATGATGATGATATTGGCGAGAATGGTCGTGCCGACGTCCGGAATGAGGTTTCGACGGTGTTGAGATGCCCTGCACCTGGTATTGTGATGTAGTAGCAGTGGAAATGAGTGAGACTGAAGATGCATTGGTGGAATGCGGACCGCTGCTCAGATCAATCATGTAGGAATTCGGGTCAGAGCAGGAGAATCCTACAAGCTTGTGTTCATGTAAGAAGGATAGGCCTTCCAGGATTTGGCGGAAAAAGTCGATGTACTGAGCGACGGTGGACATCGGGGGGGTATTGTACTCGGTTAGGCGTTCCATGCATAGATAGAGATAATCAGAATTGGGGTCGTGGTCAACGACTTGAAGGATGTGTGGACAAGGGTTCCATGGGTCCTGACGGAGGTCGGCTAGGTTGAGTTCGAGTAGCAGGGAAACCTCTGTTGAGTCTCGGAGGGCGCGCTTGATCATGAGTGGGGGTATGGGAGATAAGGAGAGGAGGGCTGTAGCTGGGCTAGGGTCGAAAGTGACCTGAAAACACCGAGTTGAGACTGAAAATACACACAGCAGTACATTCACACTCACAAAATTCTGTGGATCCAATTCATCGAAAGGATTTACAGGGCCGTCAAGTAGGTCATCCAGTATCGTTTGGTAATCACTGCGCAATTCATCAAACACATGGGAGGGTCAAAAATCAGAGGAAGGAGAACGAGGTAGAAAGCCAAAATAACGTACGTGAGCGATGACGTCATAGGCGATTGGGACTCTGAGCTCGAACTATAGCATGTCGAGCAGGTCGTTTCGGGGCGATAGAAAATTCCTGGTACAAATTCCTGGTCTGAAAGGATAGAGTCAAAGCTTCTAACCCGGGGAATGCGTTCCAGTGGATGCCCAATCTTCTCAAAGATCTCTGTATCCTCGAGTGTCGCATCGCTATCGGCACCATCAGACTCCTCATCGGATTCAGAGTCAGGAGCTGGGCTGAAGCAAAGTCCTCTCTCAAAGTAACCCAGGTCCTTCTCGTCATTATTATTGTCTTCTGGGACCGTCTCGAGTGAAGGGGAAACCATGCACGAGCTATGCGCCGAGTGCGTCGGTGACGCATTGAGGAGGTCTGTGGGGGGGCGAAACATGAGGTGCATATTGAGAGATGCTGGTGGTCGAGAGGAAGGAAAAGAGTATGTGCAGGGACGGGCGGGGGGATGTTGTTATAGTGCGGCGGTCGGTGGAGGGAAGATCGGAGAAGCTCCTCCTGCTATTTTCCCCAAAATCTTGGGTCTCACGTCGATCTTGGCCTTTTCCTCCCTCTCGCCCTCCCACTCCCTGTTACCCAATTTATCCCTTGCGCTCTCTCTCTCGCTTATAGCACTGCCCAGCAAGCGTCTCTGACGCGCCAGACACCTGATCTCAGTTAAGTCGCCCATAGCTACTACATCTCAACAGTGTTCCACGGACCATGGTAAGGATGGCACATGCTCCATAGTCCGGCTCAGGAATCCATGTTCAGCCACCCTTGCCAAGCTTCGGTTTCCTATTCAGGTCTCTGAGACCTGTCACGTGCTCCACTCATTTGAACAGCTACCCCATATATCGGTCTCCTGCCCTAGAGCGAATCGGGGTATCGATTTGAAGCAGTGGTCTAGTTTTGCTCGGGACCTAGTCCATTAAGATTACGTGGATCCTTACCAGTATGCGCCATCCCATACCAAGATGCTCAAGTTTTTCTTACAGAAGATTCTAGGCAACAACTAGCCCAAGGCTCATAGAGGAGATGGTGAGATCATCTGATCAACTTTCCGAAGCGCCTCCGGTCAAAAACCCTCTTTTTCGTACCACGTACCTCTCCTGCTCAAGTTCCAGCCTTCCCTAGAGAAGAACACAGTACCTCTCAGATGGCTAACGAAACCCACCCAGGTCTGAAATAAACAGAGCAAGAGCATCTCGTCAATCCACTCAGTGCATCTTCCTACACGACGACGTGAGTAAATAAAAGAAGAGACACAGGCGCTTCTCTTCCTCTTGTTCCCCCACAGCATCCATCCGTCACTACCCTTACTGCTCCCAATCACCAAGCGCCAAAAACGGCACTCCTTCTAATATCCGCTGCTCCTTCACGACTTGATTTCAGCTTCTCTTACAGGGTACGCGGCGATAGTTCAACTATGGGGGTCAACCGGTAGTCGCAAATATAGCGCAAAATGATCGGCGAATTCAGAGCATCTTGTTATAATTCTATCAGTCATACTAAGGTTCATAAGTTAAAGAAGGGACTGGGAAGGGACCGAGAGGGTGTGATTACTAAGGCTAAGGGGGGGGGGGGGGGAAGAGGCAACTATCTATCATTGTACCATAAGTCCTCAACCAAAAGACAAAACGAGAGTCTATCCGTCAAATAGAGATGAAAGTACTGCCCAATCAATGAACGTATGTTACTCTTTACAAAGATATATGTATGACCCCCTCCAAAAAGTGATCGTGGATGTCCGAGATGTGTTAGGTAACAACGATGCAAAGCGAGAGAGAGTGACAAGGGTACGAAAAACAAAGGATCCGCGGTGATCAAGTCCAATGTGTGCATGATAATGCATAAAACGTTTACGTTAATGAAAAAAAAGTTCAAGACATGAGAACGGGGGAACACAGAAAACCGTGCCAATATCGAAAAAAAGTCTACGATTCCGAGAGAATTTTATCAATGGACTGGTTCAAAAAGTCTTTTCTAGAAGTAAGGTCCGCCTTGGGGAATCGAGAAGCAATCGCCTCTCTCGCAGTCCTATCAAAAAAAACGTAAGTACATTGATATACTGCTCCGTATCGGTATAAGGGTACTACTCACTTTTTAGTAACAGTCATCAGATCTTGTGTACTCAGATAATTCCTCAGCGCCTGGAACAGCTCTTCATCCGTCGGGTTCTCCGACGTACTCGGTGTCGCGAACGGATTCACACTAGTCGCAAACGAGAACGTGGACATTGGTCGTTGTTGCGAGGGTCCACCAAATGGATTCGCCGACGTCGGCGGCATACCCCCAAGCCCACCAGCCTGGGATCCGTGAATGCTACCACTGCCCAACATGCCCATATTCATACCGAGCGGCATCCCATACATACTCCCAGTATTCTGATATCCGAGTGTCGGCAACATCGGCATCGTATTAGCTCCATAATCAGAGCCCGTGACTGAGGGAGGTCCTCCGCCAAATGGCATAAGCGGGATTTGTGGGACTCCTCCACCACCATATTGCGACATGGTCTGCGCAGGAGCAGGACCACTCCTGTGTGAAATGTTGCTGTGCGACGCCTGACTTCCTCCGGTAGCAAGACGAAGGTTCGGGTTGCTGCTATTATTATACGTGAGGTTGGTGTCCCGATAGTAGTCGCCAGCTTGAGAAGCCTGATGGTACGTATGAGGGGATTCTTCACGCGAGCGTCCACCATAACGGGAGCGAGGTTTGCTGTCATAGCCAGTATCATCTGAGCGACGAGATCCAACCTCCCAAGCTTCAGCTTCATATTCTAGAAACATCCCCAGTAAGGACCCTTGAAGTCATAGTGGAGCAACGTTACGTACCGCTGAACTTCTTGAGGGGAATCATCGATTCATCAAACTTCTCTTCTTCACTTATGAGAACTTTCTTTTCCTTGCCCTCACCAACGACAACACGGGTATTACCCCAGCTGAACTCATCCATGCACCAGAATGAGTATACAGGTAGGAAGAAGCTGTAAACCGGGTATCTAAACGGGAGTGTCAGCCTGTTCATGAATAAAAGGGATCCAAGCAAAGAGACTTACGAAAGGACGTAGACAACCATCCAACCAACGAGCATGAACTCTCGCTTCAGGATGAAGATGATGGCTTGCAAACCGTATACAACAGCCAGCATGATGATGGCGATACGAGGGAAGGCAGCAGTACGGGTGGCGACAACAATGATGAGATAAACCAGCTAGAAAGTATTCATCAGTACAGTAAGATACGCCTGAAAACCACACCCACATAGACGACAGTGGCCGGAAGGATCTATAACACATATTCAGCAAGCTGCTCACAGCAGAATAAAAAAGAACAATCAACTCACAAGAGTTCCCAACAGATCAATGAACACAAAGAACCTCATCGAGAAACAACAGAACCCAAACAACTCGGGCAAAAGCACCAACTCGCACAAATTATGTACCGTCGAGTTGATCCACCGACGTCTCTGCGAGAACAACACTCTCCACGACTCGGGCGCCATGGTGTGCGCAACCGCATCAGGACAAAACTTGGTCTTGAACGTCGGGAAATGTTTCATCAACAGGGTCGTCAAGAAACGATCTTCACCAAGCGAGAACAAATTCTTCTTATGCAGTGTATCGACGTTGGGTTCCGCGTATTCGTCAATGATCCGGTTGGAGATAATAACTGGACGACCTTTGTCTGCGGTGCGGACACGGTACAGCGAGAAACAACCAGGCAAACAGGTGACGGAGCCAAAGAGTGATTCGAAAGCTTTCGAGAGGTGGTGCGAGATGTAGTACTCGTAGACTTGGATCATCGTCCACCATGAGCCTTCTTCGTTCTCGAGCTTGGTCTCGCCGCAAATACCAATGATACTGGAATCATCCGCGCAGGAAGCAACAAGTCGGTTCAGCGAAGTTGGAGTGACAGTCTAACCAAAACCCCATCAGTACAGAATTCTACCAGAAAAAGGCTCAAAAAAATGACACACCGTATCAGCGTCAACAGTGAAGATATACTCGTAGAACGCCGGGTCAATACCAATCACATTCCTCATCTGGTGATAAATCTCCAACTCAAGTGGCGACATCGGAGCATCAAAGTGAACCCGGTTAAGATAATGCAGCAACAATATCTGTGAGTCTCGCTTGCCACGATTACCAGGCTTCGAGCGTTCAGTCGGCTTGCCAACCTTGGCAACGACCATGTAACTGCAAACCATCAACACCTCATCCAATATGAACACATCAAGTACTCACGGCACGACGTGTCCCTCGAACTCGTATAACCCTGAATACACCTTGCCATAGTTGATCGCTCTCGATCCCTCGCCCACAGACTTGAACATCAACGGCTCCGGGTCAAGCTTGGGGTCCACACCTAGAATATCTAATACAATCCTCGGCGTCGGCCTGTCATTCCCACTACCTATGATATTTCCATCACAGATAATGAAGATGAGCTTGCGTTTATCATCATAGTCGAGCGCGGCGAGCGAATCAATAGTGCGTCGAAGCGAGTCTTCACCTTCAGTATAACACGGTACCTGACAGAGCACGAACTTGTCCTGGTTTTCTGGTGTCCGTTTCGAGCCGAGTTGAAGAGCAGCCAAAACTATCGAAAAAAAAAATCCAATCAAGAACCATCAGCAACACTTCCGCATAGCAGAGTCAGAAAAAAACGTACACTTAAGACCCATAGATCCCATCAGGATACCCGACGCAATCAACAACATATAATTCTGGGTCTGGCACCTCGGCGTCTTCCTGAAATCCGTGTCACCGATATAGAACGCATTCTTCAAACAAGCCACATGTTGCGCCCTCCGCACCGGCTCCATAGAATCCAGCACCTGAGTCAACTGCTTCGTAACATCCTGCCCCGAGCGTTGCTTAAACACATCCGAAACTTCCTGGGCCAAAAACGCAAATTGCGGCGCAGCAGAGTTGAGCTCGATCGTGTTGATGTAGTCCGTCAGATCATACAGCGAACCGTCCCAGATACCCCAAATCCTATAGCAAAAAAAACAGACATCAGTAACTCCAACGTTGAAAAACAAACAAAAGAAAAACATACTTGGCGATATCCTGATCAGCAGCATACCCCTTGATAACTTTCCCATCCCAAACCAAAGGACCCTTCCTAAATTCTTTCATCTTCTTCAAAAACCTGTCCGTATACCAATTATCCTGAGACAACGCCGGACTCGGACTCCCTGAACCAGGTCCATTCTTGTGTATCGCCAACGGCGCTTCCGGGGTGAAATTCTTCGGAGTCAACGCAACAGTAGTATCCTGGACCAAGTCACGACACGCCAACGTCAACGGCGGCGGGAAATAATACGTCATATCCTTGCCCGCAAGCACGTCAAGCGAATCGAGTCCGTTACTCCGCAAGTTCGGAATATCCGAGTGATCGCCAAACACAAAGTTCGACACATCGTAAACAACGCCTTGCACCGCAACCCAATAATCATCATGCCCTTGATGACCGGCAACTTCCTCCAACGTCCACGCCTTATCAAACCCGGGACACAACAACCGACCAAACTCGATGATGTAGAAGATGACCAACCCGTTAAGGATGAAGATCAACCAAAAGATCGTAACCTTTTCTCTCCAGGCAAGTTGCACATCTGGACGCTTCATCCGACCAATGTATTTGAGAAGGAACCCTGGCATCCACCACGTCGTCAACCACACCATCCGCAACCACCACCTCCGCGAACGTGTCGTAGGCACCTCCTCAACCGTATTCGGAGCCTCCTTAACTACGATCTCCTTCGATGCCCCTGAAGGTCCAAGAGGCGGCGACCCACCAGGTGCACTTGGACTCTTCTTATCCCAATCCGACCACGCACCACCCTCATCCGTTCCATTGAAGGTCCTGTTCGGCAGATTCGGCGTTGGAAGTCCACCAGCAGCATACCCTCCCGCACCCAAACCATCACCAGAGCGCAAAAGGTTATCCGCACTCTCCGACCCATAGTACCCACCGTGCGGCACATCCTGGTGCGTATACTCTGTCCCATCATCTACGAACCCATCATCCTCCTCCATCACGTCCGCAGAACTCTTATGCTCCTTCTCAGCAGCCCTAACCTGATCCTCAACCATCTTCCACGCACTATACGACAACCAAATACACCGATGTCCCAAGGCATAATCCACACCCTCTCTCCATCCATTCGATCTCACACACTGCGTAATCCTTTCCTCTTCTGATCCACGCATCGTAGGCACATACCGATCACAGAACGTACTGAGCTCATAGTCAACGGAGTACTCCACACTCCTCCGAGCGACGAGGTCGGGTATGAGAAGGAGGCGGATTTGGTTTTTGACGCGACGTTTGTCAAAGGAGTTGGGTGAGCTCGAGTCGTTGGGTCGGATGCAGGTGATGGTCCAGAGACGGGTTCGGTCGAGACTTGCAAAGATTTCGGAGAGAGTGAAGTTGAGCTGAGTGGTGACGGGATAGGTTTTGCCTGGATCAAGGCGAGGATGTTCGTCTATGGGTGAGGGAGGTGTGCCAGTGGAAGAGAGGATGGGAGTGGGTTGGCGGAGGGGTCGGGAAGAGACTTGAGCTTGGACGACGATGTTCTCATCTTTGCTGTGTCGCTCTGTTGCTAGACTGGGGCCGGAGAGAAGTTTGGAAACGAAGGGATCACTCGAGCCACGTAGGAGGGTGACATATGCGGAATCGAGCAAGTCGGAGTCTTTCTCGATGAAACCTCGAACGTCGTAGGAAGCAGAGCCAGTATAATGGTTGATACCGAACAAGAACCGGTCTTGTGCACCGCCAACACTGGGACTTGCGTTGTACGAAGCATGAACTCCAAACTTGGAAGCCATTTCTTGAAGGAGATCCTCATCCCTGTGATCGCCACTCTTGCCCGACTTGTACGATGAACAGGCTTTGTTGACGAGCCCGAGTAGCCCACCGGGTTTCCTCTGAGACCTCTCGCTGAGCTGGGCACCCCGAAGGAGTTCGATGCAAGCGCCGTTGTCCATTGTCGATATGTTAGGGAGGGTGATGCCATCACCGGCCTGTTGTCCGTTGTATCCGACATTCTCAAACGAGTGTCGGAGGATGTAGGAATGCAGAAGCTCGTCATTGAAGTTGATGCAGAACTCCTCGAACCCATTTTGTCCGTAGGCGGAAATAAGGGGAGCAGCACCGGTGAGAGCAACGGAGGTGGTGCCGGAGGGACCTCGTGTTTGGAAGCCAGGTTGGTCTAGAAGGACGATTTGGGTTGGGGGAGGTGGATCCTTCACACTTGGAGCAAGACGGTGGTTTGCGGTTTCAACCACAAATGCAAATAGAATTGCGTATAGATCTCGCACGCAGTGATCACGTTGTGCGGCTGCTTGCTCCGCATTGAGAAGAACTGTATACAACTCTTTCCGGACATAGCTGGTCTTGTTGGTAAGGACTTGCGTGAGGTCCTCTGGAGAGACGCCAAGGAGACGCGCGGCGTGATCAAGGACATCAGGATTAGCGATGTATGCAGCGACGTCTTTTGCATCGGGGTCTGCGAACTGGAGGTTGCCTAGGAGTAAGATGGCAACCAGGAGACTAAATATAGAGGTCATGTGCTTCTGCTTGAAGCCGAGGGTGCGCATTGCAGCACGGAGGTCACCCATCCCGATCGAGTCGTCGCTAAAGGGCCCTGACGGGAGTCGATAGCAGCCCGACGACGCAAGTAGCGCATAGTCGGATGCATCTTCGAGGTTGAAGGCATCCCGTTCCTGGGGAGTTGAACCAGCAAGTAACTGGTAAAACACATGATATGTGCGCTCCTCGTGGGAGAGGCGGTTCAGACGGGACTTGTCTAGACCATAAGTCAACACTTTCGCTGCGGCTATACGGCCGCGTTCGTTGAAGTGCAACTCAATGTACCGGCCGTGGCGGGAGGCATTGGGGTTCATGAGGGTTTTGGCATTGCCAAACGAATCGAGAACGGTGCCAAGTGCCTGGATCTGCTCAGCAATTTTGGCTTCCTTCTTGGAATGGGCAGAAAGCCTGAGGATTTGGTTGACGAAAAGCCGAAGACTGGACGACTTGCCCGAGCCCGTGATGCCTCTGTCATACGCCGAGTAAGCGGACAATTTTTGCCGAGGGAACAAAAGAAAGAAAGACGGACCTTGTCACAACAGCCTGCGACTCCTGGCGTCTGCGCATCAACAGATAGACCTTTGCGGCTTGCTCGTAGAGATGGGGCTGGAGAGGGCGTGGAGAGTCGACCATGGGAATAGAAGTGTCCTTGTAGCAGCGTTCTTCATATTCGCGTGCGCTGACATCGTTTACGTTTGCGAGGGTTTTGTAAGGATTGACAACGACCAAGTTGGATGTGCCGATGCGAGTGCAGGGAAGGTCAGCACGAAAACGGGCGTGAAGAACGTGGAGGATGGCATCGTCGGAGGGATAGATTGTTGCGGATGCTGAGGTGGAGACAAGATCTGTGAGATCACCAGAGGCGATGGCCTGAGTAGCGGTGTTGGCAGCCATGGAGGGTGTTCCCTCGCCCCGTTGGTGTGTGCTGGACAGGAGAAAAGCGTAGAAACTCTTACAAGATGCTTGGCCAAACACGGAAAATCACCAATGACAGCCTGTCCACGTGACCACTTCCATTTCCACGTATTGGCCCAATATCCCAATCTCTTCCACAAATGCTCTTCGACGTCAATGTGAGTAACTGCCAGATAACACACAATATATGCTGACATTCCACAGCGCAAATTATTTGCGCGCTCAGACCGCGTCAAGGGCGTCGATTTTCACCCAACAGAGCCCTGGCTCCTCACCGGCCTCTACAATGGCACCGTCAACATCTACAACCTCGACACTGGTGCAGTCATCAAGACTTTCGAGGTTGCAGACGTCCCTGTCCGCTGTGTCAAATTTATCGCACGGAAAAACTGGTTCGTCTCAGGCTCAGACGATTATCAACTCCGCGTCTTCAACTACAACACCCATGAAAAAGTCGTCGCTTTCGAGGCTCACCCTGACTACATCCGATGCCTTACTGTCCATCCTACCGCACCGATCGTCCTTACAGGCAGCGACGACATGACCATCAAAGCCTGGGACTGGGATAAGCAGTGGCGCAATATCCAGGTGCGCCGGCATCCACCCCCTGCGTCTATCATTATCGCTCATGGATTTGCAGACATACGAGGGCCACACACACTACATCATGAATGTCGCCTTCAACCCAAAAGACTCCAACACCTTTGTCTCTGCCTGCCTTGATCGTACTGTCAAAATGTGGTCCATCGGTTCCCCAATAGCCAATTTTACCATGGAGGCCCATGACAAAGGTGTCAACTATGTCGACTTTTACCCTGGCGCAGATAAGCCATATCTCGTCACCACCGGCGACGACAAGACCGTTAAAGTCTGGGATTACCTCTCCAAGAGCTGCGTACAGACAATGGAAGGCCATACCAACAACGTCTCATTCGCCGTTTTCCATCCCAACCTACCTATCATCATCAGTGGAAGTGAAGACGGCACCGTCAAGATCTGGAACAGTGGCACCTACCGCATAGAACACACCCTTAGCTATGCCCTCGAACGCGCATGGTGTCTCGCTCTCCGGAAAGACACCAACGAAGTCGCAGTTGGTTTCGACGAGGGTGTGGTCGTTATCAAAGTACGTCTCCTTCCCTTCCCCAAATATAATCCTAACCCTACTTTTGCTTCTAGCTCGGCCGCGACGAACCTACATACTCCATGGACCCCTCTGGCAAACTCATCTACACGCGCAACCACGAAGTCCTCTCAGGCAACCTCCAAACCCTCCCCGCCGACGACACAACCTCCCCCTCAGATGGCGCTCGCATCCCACTCACAACCAAAGAAATCGGCTCCACCGAAATTTTCGCCACATCCCTCTTTCACTCCCCCAACGGTCGTTTCGTCACCGTTGTCGGTGATGGCGAATATATCATTTACACCGCCCTCGCTTGGAGGAACAAGTCCTTCGGTAACGGTATTTCGTTTGCTTGGGCGCCTGATAGTAACACGTATGCTGTGTTGGAGAGTAAAGTCAAGCTGAAAGTGTACAAGAATTTCAAGGAGAGGAATGGGAGTGGGATGAAGGGTGCTGGGAGCTTTGCCCTGGATGGGCTGCATGGTGGTCCGGTTTTGGGTGCCCGTGGGCCTGGGTATGTGATTTTCTGGGATTGGGAGACGGGAGAAATTGTTAGGCGGATCGATGTTGATGCTAAGAACGTGAGTAACGCATGTATTCCACTTTTTGTCGTTTGTTGATTTGTGATGTAGGTGTATTGGTCGACGACTGGCACGCTTGTCGCGATTGTCTCTGATGACTCGTTTTACGTGCTTCGATTTGATCGAGATGCGTATCAGGATAAAGTCGATGAGGGTGTGGAAATCACGGATGAGGGTGTTGAAGAGGCGTTCGAGGTCGTCGCTGAAATCAATGACAGGTATTTCCTATCATTGCAGCCACGCTCAATCGCATATACTCACACTGTCACTACTGCAGTGTCCAAACGGGTAAATGGATCGGCGACTGTTTCATCTACACGACACCCAATCGCCTCTCCTACTTCATTGGCACCGAATCCTACACCATCAGTCCCTTTGATAGGCGAGTCTTCAAGTTCTCCGCACTGACCACTGATGATTGACATTTCATGTCCAGTCGTTTATACCTCCTCGGCTACATCCCCGCGCATAACCGCGTCTACCTGGCCGACAAGGACCTCAAGATCTATGGGTACAGTCTCTCACTCACCGTCGTCGAATATCAAACCGCTATTTTGCGCGGAGACTTGGACGCTGCAGCTGAATTGCTCCCTACAATACCCAAAGACCAATTGAACAAGGTCGCGCGATTCCTCGAGGGCAGAGGTGGGCATTGTAGCAACTATCCCTGACCAAAACGCCGTCCTTAGAATCTTCCCATTGTTCTACAGATATGAAAGAACTCGCTATCAAAGTGACAACAGACCCAGACCACAAATTCGACCTTGCACTGTCTCTAGACGACCTCGATGCCGCACACGCCATCGCACTCTCTGTTCCCGAAAACGAAGCCGAAGTCAAGTGGAAAGCCCTTGGTGACCGCGCGCTAAGTGTGTGGCGATTCGATTTGGCAAAGGAGAGTTTTGTGAAGGCTGGGGATTTGGGAAGTTTGTTGTTGATTGTGTTGAGTGTTGGAGATCGGGAGGGTGTTGAGAAGGTTGTTGAGAAAGCTAGTGCGTAACTCCTTTTTTTTTTATTGATGAGATCTCCCCCGCTGATTGGTGAAATGTAGTTGAGAAGGGACAAAACAACCTTGCGTTTGCTGCGCTTCTGCAACTTGGTCAACCTGAGAGATGTGTGGATTTATTGATCAAGACGGGTCGTGCTCCGGAAGCGGCGTTATTCGCACGGACGTATGCACCGAGGTTTGTACACCACTTGTCCCTTGTCAAACTTGTTACTGATGCCTTATCGCCTGCAGTAAGGTCCCAGAAGCAGTCCAGTCTTGGACGTCGGACCTTAAATCTAAAGGCCGGTCAAAGCTCGCAGCGGGGATTGCTGATCCATCGACGAACCCGGAGTTGTTTGAGGAGGGATGGGAGGAGGCACTAGAGAGGGAGAAGGAGGTGGGTTTGAAGGAGGGTGTGTTGGTTGATGTTGGTGTGTCCGGTTCTGAGGCGAGGGGTGAGGACAGGGAGGAGGAGGAGGAGGAAGATGAGGAGGAAGATGAGGAATAGATGAGTTGTAGATGCCTCCTTTGTGTGGTGCTGTAGCTTTTAATTGCTCGATGTCGGTTGGGAGTTGGGTTGGGAGTTGTATTTTCGAGTGCAAAACTTTGTTTTTCTCTTGAGCCTTCCGGGAAATTTGGCACTACTGCTCCTGCGTAGGGTGTTGGCTACTCGTCAAGGTCTATCTACATAGAATCACTCGGTGGGCTGTGACTGATCAGTTCAGAACCTATTTTCTGTAAGCCGGATGTATGCTCCAATGAGAACTCCCGCTCAAGACCGACATTTTTATATGCCTGAGCATCTCCAACTGGAGTTGTAGTAGAGTTCGTGCATGAGAGGCTGAGTATGCCTGAGAGAGTTTGTGATAGGAGTTTACGCGAGCCACTTGTTCGATGTTCGGTTACTTCTGAATCCTGATAAAACTGCATCTCGTTCTTGCAAGCTAAAAGAAGTTGGTATGGGATATTGTGGTGGGTGCGAGTAGTGTCACACGGGGATACATACAACATGGGGGATTCTCAGATTCGGACTAACGACCGTCGCAGTATTGCGGGTTTCTGTTATTTCTTCCTAGGATGCTGTGTGTCTTGGTCTGCCGTCAAACAGAGATCTGTCGCTTTGTCTTCAGCTCAGGTCGAGTATTATCCGCTCACTCATGCTGTCGAAGAGGCCTTATGGTTGCGGATGTTAGTGTTATTTACCCCACTTCCCGAACCCTTCATCATATCCGATCTTGTCCGAAAATGCAGCCGCCATCTCCATCTCCATTGCCAACAAGGAGACAATTAGATCTCGCACCAAACATATTGACGTGAGGCACCATTTCCTTCGTCTGTACATGGGTCGTGAGCGCGTGAGCTGTCATACGTCCTGGATCTCGACGGCTGAAATGCCTGCCGATATCCTCATCAAGCTGTTACCACAAGCTACTTTTGAAAAACATCAGGAAACGTTGGAAGTTGTTCTTTTGCCTTCTTGACCGCAGTTTCTTGCTCTTTCTCTTTCTCTGCTATTGTTTCTCTATGATTTTCATGAGGGGGTGTGTTGGACGATGTCCGTCAACAATGTCCCTTGACTTGTTCTATTATTATCAATGTACTTGATTCACTTCTTGACCATCAACTGAGTCGTACGTATGTCCCTTTTATGACTGTCTTTCGTATGCTGATCATGGCTGTAACTACACGTCCGTATATCCTACAGGTAATACAAAGTTGTTGACCATCAACTGAGTCTTACACGTCCATGTATCCTAGAGTCTACAGGTTATGGGCCCCGCATAACGGATTGTAGGGTACAATCTTCAACTCGATCTTATTTCGACGCGTCATCGTCCAGATCAAGTGGATTCTCGAGCCGATTATGCGCATATACTCAACTGCCATGTACGAAATCAAGAAAATTCTGGGTGGGGTGGATCCCTCGGGTCCTCACTTACGTCCCTTCCTCCCTCTTCGTCTCGTCAACCCAGTGGACATGACTCTGCCAACAGGCAAGACGTGTCCTCCGACCCTCGAGCGCACAGTTTTCATCCTTTTCAAAATGGCCCTTCGCATAATAATTTTTTCAACAAGAATCCTTTCAACCCTTCCGCTTCCCATAGTTATTTCCCGGGCAATTGCCCAAATCAAAATGAGTCCGGCTCTATCCTACGAAAATACAGGCTTTTTTATACTAATGTTATTGTTTGGGAGAGAGGATTTTCGTTAAAGGAAGACAAATATTGAAGCGGTGAAGACGGGTAGATGATCGTGATGAAACCTCCCACAGATACGAAATCGAGCGGAAAAGAATGGGACTGGTCATGAGGGGGAAGTCTGATTGGAACACTTGTACATTATATATGTGGTCATTCTGCACCAGCTCTTCTCGCCAAGGAGTTGAACAACCTCAAGAGCACATCCTTGAAGGCTTGGATTATGTTGACTTCAACGAAGGAATGGATACCGTATGATTTGAAGTCACTCATATTTTGTCTGGAAATGTTACCTTCGGCCGATAACTCCAATGCACGCCCACAGCCTTCGTGTAATATTTCAGTCGCGATGGAGTCGAATAATATAGGTATCCAGGATGGGCGAGATGATGCCTCCTCGGAGACAGCATTAACCCGGTGCCTTGAACTGATTGTGGCAGGTTGCATAATCGGGTGGTGGTCGGGGATATACTACGAGGTGTCAATGAAAGTGAGAAAGGGGGCTGCGGAGAAGTTGATGCTGCTCGTGGCAGCTAAAGATAACAGGACTCGTGAATATCAGAAGTGGGGCTAGATGCATGCGGCAGTGTTCAAGAGAGCCCTAATACATGCAGGGTGAAAGGACGGAAGCTGTGAGATGCAGTAAATTCAATCACTTGTACTTCCTTGGCAGTGCTCGGAATGCGTATTTGACAAAATGTGGCACCGTCTCTTCGCCATTTCCACAGAGCTTGATTGACAACTGTAGACAGCTCATAACTTTGTTTGCCTCAAAGACATCAACACAAATAGTAATGTCAGTCTAGATCTTCCGAGTGTGCACGAGGCTGATATTCTCTAATCGAGGCGATATTGGATCTTATCTATGACATAGCTGTGGATTTGCGGATCAATAATGTCCTTTGAATAGCTTGGTTTCTTCACTGGCATGAGTGGTTGGCAATAGATACCACTGGGATGTGATCTGAGAGCACATTATTAGGGTAGTACAGAGGCGGAGTTCCCTCAAAAAAAAAAACACAGCTTTGTAGGTGCTGTTGACAAGGAATGGGGGAAGGCAATAATGAAACCCACATTGCCTTGCCCCATTCAGTATGGCGATGCACTCCAAGAACCTTTTTTTTTAAAAATAAAAACATCAGTGATGCCTGTTATGATTCCGCAGGAACTTAATGCGAGGTGCATCCTAGGAGAAGCGACAAGCAACCAGTGCAAGGCAGTGGCTGCACTGCATGTATAACCTATAATATGGCTTGAGGACCAAGATCGACACCCCCCTTGATCACATATATTCTGCTATAATGTACTCGAACTCACACCCCTCATCCCCTGCGCCTCTGCTGGAGAACAACTCACAACTTTTGCTGGACTTATTCTTTAACAATTCTGACCACGGAACAATCAAGTTTCCCAACTTCTTTCTGTCAGACCGTCCGCCGTAGTATCCCGACATCAGGCTGATATGACATTTAATCCGGACGGCAATCGCGTCGACAATGACGTTGAGCATGGCAATCAATGTCAGACCGTGAATGGCACTTCGGCTCTCCGAGCTTCGAACACCCACAACTGGGCCAACACCTTGTGGGTGGTATAACCAGATCCCTTTGTACCTGCACTTATCCAGGCAACACAGGAAGCTGCCCCTATGCTTCGTACTTTTTGTAGTTTTTTTCACGATGGGCATACTCTCCTTTGGGATGTCGTGCTGGTGTTACTGGTACCACCGGCTGTATCATACATCAAGTGAGAAGGGACAGGCAATGAATAGTCACAAACATCGATACATGACAGAATCAAAGAATGGTCAATGGGCCGGCGCTGACGTGGCATGGAGGACGATCATCGAGCAGTTGCAGCGACAGTGGAGGATATACCATGCTCTTTCCGTGATTGTGCTCCCGTAAGAGCGCCAATGATGTCAGGGTGGGGCTGTGCTAATCATGCTATACCCTAGGACCACGCTACGAACATTCGTGCTTCCTGCGACAGAGAAATGCTCATGGGCATTCGGCTTCGCTGCCATCGCTTCATTAAGTGGAATGATGAATTTAGTCTTTACTACAATCTACCAAGAGTATATCGAAACGTTTCGGGAACAAGCCACAGTTGAGAGATGGCTTAAGGTAATTTGTTGGATTACTTGAAGATTTTTCCCGCTGACGTATGACTGGTTCAGGTTTCGCGCAACCACTGGTCCTCCTTGGACTCGATGGCATTTTGGGTATTCTTCTCGCTTCCGGCAACCTGGTTTTCAAGGTAAATTACAATCAATATCCCAACTACGTTATCTCACACCAGCCTTGGTAGCGCTATTGGGGCAAGTGTTCTCTCGATGGTGGTCTCCACCTGTTCGGGAGTCTCTTCAGACTTGACCTCTGACCTTTGCCCTTCCAGCCACATATACTTTTTCCATGGGATAATGATCAGTTTCACCTCAGCTGCAGTCACAAGTGCATTACTTGTGATTCTGACTCTGCAATCTCTCTCATTGAACGACAAGAATTCATAAACCAAGGACTGTTCTCCATATTATACCCCTTCCCCTTTCTAACAAATTCATAAACCAAGGACTGTTCTCCATATTATACCCCTTCCCCTTTCTAACAAATTCATAAACCAAGGACTGTTCTCCATATTATACCCCTTCCCCTTTCTAACAAATTCTAGTTTGCAAATCCATGTACATAGCAACTAAATGGTCATTTTTTCCAGTAAATCTTTCTCTGTACTTTGACACGCCTGACTATAACAACGACAATGCATCCGAACAAAACAAGGACAAGGACCAGAGCATCGTCACGCGAGAGCATATATTGTTAAATGTGCAATGACCGTCTCGCAACCCTGGGATGTTTCGTCGTGGTCGCCTGCAGTACACCATTTTGAAATGTTGTGTCAAAGAGCTCAAATCATGGAGAAAAGATAGCAAACGTCAGCGACACTTTGAATTTCCTTTTGCAGTTCATGCACGACATGGGTCTGAGAGTCGTCTGCATTCAACAGTGAAAAATAAGAGTGGCCTGTTACAACACAATGAGAGTATACTGTCAACGAGTATATTGTTAAGTGGGTACTGCCCGCCGCGTCATCAACACACTTCATGGCAGCGTCTGAGAGCCCCTCGCCATATTCTTCCCTTGAGGGAGGGGTAGTCTGGAAGTTGGTATGATGACTGGTGGTTTCAGAGTACGTAGATTCGAATAAGTCATGGACGTTCCCCAACGGCGAACCTGGAGTAGAATCCGTAACTTGAGGTGGAAAGGAACAAGATGTATTAAGCAAACGTCATGTACAGACATGTACCTCTTTCTCTCTTTCGACCATTTATGTAGCTGTTCTCCCGTGGCAGTTTAGTCAGGTCGGATACAGTAATCATATCTCCATGTTTTCTGTGCAACATGTACACTGACTATGAGAGTGTCTGCAAAAATATGATCAAATTACGGCTGGTGTTCGTCGATGACGAAGATCAGTAATGGCGGTGTGATGGTGTCAATGGTATACCCTCATCACAGTCAGTCTGTGCGTAAAGTGTTGCTAGGTGGTGGCAACGTTGTAAGGTAGCTACTGGCACCACCTATCGGCCAATAGTGTTCATTGGTGCAGAGATACCTATATGAATAGTGGTAGAACTCACTTTGGCCTAGACGAGAGAGGAGGGGACATACACTCTTCAAAGTCAACATCTCGCCCTCGAGCTGAATCTCGATTTCTGTGTCGAGCCACCGCAAACAACAGTGGTAGTGACAACGGCGGCGGAATAGATATCGCCGGTGAAGCTCGAACCTCATAATGAAGCGTGAGAACGAATGGCTCGAAGAGAAGGATGAAGACACGTACGTTTCTGACCAATTCAAACCAGACTCCTTCAATGTCGGGTACACGTTCTTGACTTGCCAGTGCACGTTCCACAAGTAGTGGCCATGCTAATGCCCGACTGTTGTCTTGACATGTTCAAGAAGGATAGATCGTGAACACGCACACTGCTGCAGTTTTCCTTACCTAGTTCGTCCTTCACGAGTTCATAGTTCTTCAATATTCCCCCGACACAACCTAGGCAGTTCAATCTCCCTCTTCACTTAGTCCTTTTTTCTTTGTCGTTCTCAGTGAAGGGCACCTGATATGTTGGCTGTGCCACAGCGGTGGAAGGCTCATAAAATACGGCAACCGAAGCATGCCATTCAGAGTGGCAGATGTCAGATGGGGGAGCATTTGAGCACAGGTGTTGGCAGCTGATGACAGGAGTGCCATTTATTCGCTTCAAAACCGGATCCTCCATGGGATATTATGATTTAGGTTCATCTCAATGATACGTCTTCAACCTATGACCGTGCGACCGCACAGCCATACGGCACTAACAGGAGCAATACCATTAGGAGCCCAGCGCCAGTTGAGCCGTATGTGTCCGAATTTTGCGTGAGGCTGTGTAATGTACGCGACAATCGCCTAGTTAATGTGGTACCTACCGTGCTAATCGATGTTCACTTCAGCCTAAAAGAACTTCTATGTTCCTTAGTCCTAGGGTTTCTCAAGTTAGCACGATTACGATCTGACACGCATCACACTGCCTCATCCGCCCAGTGCAAACCTTGAGGGCCAGTGGTATGCTGGAAGTATAAGACAAGCTTTGTCAAACCTTTTGGTATTCGACGCGGGACTGCACCATCCCTCCGACAGCATTCTCCCCCTCCCATCCACATCATTATCCACTTCATTGTTCCTCCCTTATAATATCCGTGGTTGCCAGTGTTATCTTCTAGTTTGTCTCTGCCATTTCTTGCCGCCTTCTGCGTAAGGTTCAAAGCCTATTGCTATCTCTCATTATTAACGCGTATCGACTTATCCAGGTCCCTCTCAACCTTTGTTGTCGACTCTTGTCACCCGCTGTCTTGATCTTCCCTGGCATCACCGTCTCCACCATCACCACCATCTCCTTGATCTTCTTCCGAAACAGAAGATGGTTCAAGTCATACCGGGGTTCAGCCTCACAAACCGATTGCTGCTATATGCAAGTCTCCTGCTGACTCCAGCACAATTCGTGTCCGGTATAGGCAACAACTTGCCGACTAACATTGGGTTCCTCGCCTACAATTGGTACAACCAATATGTGTGGTACACCGCATCCAAACAGAAGCAGCTGCACGCATTATCCCTCTTGCCCATTCATTTCAATGCCATTTATTCAATCACATACTTCGGAGGGATCTCGTCTGGCAACATTTACATGGGCGTCATCTTGGGGTTTGGCACGGCTGGCCTAATGGTACTTAATACCGTAACAGCCTGGATGAGTTGGGCCACGGACATGCCTGAAGGCTACGGCATATATCAATTCTTCTTCTTCGGATGGAGGACCCTAAATCCAGGTTGGCATAAGTTCCTCCTGCTTTGGCAAATTGGCGATACATCCTTTGCCATCAGTTGCGTTATTGGCTCGATTGTCTGTAGCATAATGATTGTTGAGAAGTCGGGTGAAAAGGATCGTTCTGAGTGGTGGGCTAAGTGGTGGGCCGTGTATGCTACGATTCTGCTCGGATCGGCAGTCATGGTGATTTTTGCATGGCCTCTTGCATTATGGGTGGAACTCATTATATCCCGCAACCACATAGAGTCAGAAACCGACATGATCGCGGTATGGCTCTTTGTTGCGCAAGTAGTGGCCATGTTGCTACCCGACCCTTGCCTTGACATGTTCAAGAAGGATAGATCGTGACTACGCGGTGCCAGAGCCGGGACAAACGCGCACACTGCTACAGTTTTCCTTACCTATTTCGTCCTTTACGAGTTCATAGTCCTTCATTGTTCTCCCGACACAACCTAGGCAGTTCAATCTCCCTCTTCACTTAGTCCTCTTTCTCTTGGTCGTTCTTTTTCGATATGGGCCGCCAACAATCCAATATGTAATGATACCACAATTTGAATTCAGTGACGCTGGTGGACATTGTCATGTGAGTGACTTAGGCCCTGAGCCAGAGAAATAGGCTTGCTCGAACAAAGAACGAGTACTTGACCATTGGTCTTGATATTGGCCAGATGGGGTCACAAGACACCTCGCCGATTACACTACTCTACTTTCGAGCGCTTTACAACACCGTTCATCATAGTAGGTTTCTGCTTCTCCACCCGTTCTCCTTCCGTTTCCATGACCTCCTTTCCAAAATGACAACAGCCCACTCGAACCGCATTTCAACAGTCTTCTTCATCGACCACTCTCCTAAAGCAATCACCCCAACTGAGAGCAGGAATAACGACGAACTCGTCACAAAGAGCACCATTGATCCACCGATATGCGACCAAGACCCGCTATCAGGACTTTGGTTGAGAATATCAACTTCACCACTGAAAATGGTGACAGGGAGTCATGTGTGAGGGAAGCGGGCAGAGCTATAGTACGAAGGAAATATGAACGCGTCATTGCTTGAGTACATCGACACGTTGCGGAAGGTAAATACCTGGTTCTAGGTGAACATTTTGTGTGGTAACGACAGAACGAAGAACGTTAAAGAGTCTGGAGTTGCGTGGGTGAGATTAGAGTCGGTCATTTGAAATGGGTCCCGACTTCCCACTGCCCAACATCCAAACCCAAGGTCGTGTACTATCGCGACGGTATGGGGCCATGCTTGTCATCTTGTACTCGAAAGTTTAATCCTTCTGATCCTACAGTTGATATCGCCCCCTACGCGTATGGCTTCTGGCTACCCCATGAGTCCCTCACCGAATACGGGTCACTCATGACCTCGTTGTTGCCTATGATATGCTAAAGATGCACGTCCTGGTGAGCCGTAATGCCCTCAATACAGTGCACTCAACTATTTTCGGCAGCAACACGCCTCTCCGGCAATGACGATCACCTTCTACGACTAAGTTCACTTCCTCGCCCGTGTTGCGCCAGAGACAGCCGAAGAGCTCACTTACCGCGGAACAAGACGTTAGCTCACGCATTCGATGGACTATTCGAGTTCGGTTCAATTTTGGCAGGAGGGTCAATCTGTGCACCCCAGTACTGCGCTAACCAACACCAACCAACCTACATAGCTACAAACACAGGTGCCTCTCAACTAATAGGTTTTGGTGCTACCGACATAGCCATCAATTGGTCGGCAGCCTACCCAATGCCAAAAAGCGAGAAGCGTCCGGCTTCTGCTATGTCAACGACACTGTCCTCTGTATCCTCGAACTCCTCCGTTCCTACCCACGCGCCCTATATATCGACATCGACCGTCACCACTGCGACGTTGTTGACGAAGCCTTCTACACTACCGACGGGAGTCACAACGTGCAGTTTGGGGAGTACTTCCCCAGTCCTGGGGCTCAGCAAGACAATGGAAGAGGGAAAGGCAAGGGGTATTTGATAAACGTACCGCTGAAGGATGAAACCACGGACAAATCCTTCAGGAGTGTATTCGAACCTGCAAGTCCGTTAATATCGCCCCTGCTTTTTGAATGTTGGAGGTGTATGATTGTGAAGAATTCTAGGCGGTTGCAAGGATCCTGGATGTGTTCCAACCCTTGCTGGTTGTATTCCAATGCGCAGCCTACTCGTTAGCGGGTGATAAACCTGAATGTTTCAATATAACGATGAACGGGCGCACACACTGCGTACAGTTTCTTCGAAGGCAGAATATACCGTTCATTCTACCAAGTAGTGGAGGACAAACAGTGAAGAATGTCGCAAGGTCATGAGCGTATGAGACGGCATGCGCGCTCGGATCGATAATGACATGAACCCCAACTTGCTATGGAATGAATACTTGGAATAGTTCGCTCCAAGACACCAATTAGAAATTATAGAAAATAGTATGGATGATTTGGACATCAAGTATGGTTCTTTTGATCGAGTCTGGTGAATTTTAGCCCCTATCTTGAGCCATTAAAGGGATATCAATCTCAGGTGTTTGAGAGGGTCACCACTCTTGAACATCTACAAGACTTAGTTCATGCATTTTCGGTACGGATGTGCTTTGTCGCCGGGGAGAGCCTTGATTATCACCTCAGTTTCGTAGGGGATGAGCTTGAACACCTGGCTCATAAAGATTCCTCATGGCTTAGTGACTCACCAACGAAGATCCTCACGTGTGCCATATTAGAGCGTGCACGATCCATGGCCAGAGAGATCAAGCACCGCCGCGACGCACTGGAAGATGAACATGCCTGTCATGCAGCAAACCCATATTGTGGATGAAAATGGAAAAATGCCGTCACGAAATGGCGCCGGGAAGAGCGAAGTTGATCACATTCCTGTTGAGGGATGCAGGTGAATGAGCTGTGAATGGTGCTACATAAGGTGAAGAGCGGGTTGGGGCGAAGAATTTTCAAGGGAATATTTCCAAGAGGGTAGGTGAGCGGCTGTGGCTACGCTCCCATTCCTGCGAGAGGGATTAGATAACTAGAATACGTTGTTAGCGACGTTGTATCCTCGTTCTTACCTCCGAGTCCATCATAGCTTGATGCAGTATGCAATGTCCAGTGGAAATCTTTCTGTGAAAAGCAAGACCGGAGGAAACCTCCAAGAGGTAGTATTGCTAAGCAGTAGAATGGGCCAGTAAATATCAGGACGAGAACTAATACTTATAGATTACACCTTTCTTTTCGAAAACCCGAACTCAATCACTCCTTCTCCCCCCTCTTCGCCCTAAGCTCTCCTGCCCACTTCCCCGCATCCCTCCGTCCCTTCTCAACATCAACCCCAAACCAAATAACCAAACTCGCGCACGCACAAAGCGCGAACAAAAAAGGGAACCCCATCCAATTACTCCCACTCTTATCAATAATAGCCTGAATGACATTCGGACCAATCATACTTGACGCGCGGTTGGACAAGCCGAAAAGTCCGAAGAACATGTTGTCGTAGCCTGGAGGAGAGAGTTCTGCCATTAGGGTTTGGGAGAAGGCGTAGTAGGGTGCTTGGAAGAGCCCGAAGATGACGTTGTAGGTCCAGAATTCCCAGGCGTTGTGGAATCTATTGGTGTAGGTGAGTCTGTGTGCTGGGGTTGAGGAGGGGGTAGTGGCGTACCCGATTTTGGAGGTCCAGATTCCGAGCATACCCCAAAATGGGATCAAGATTGAAAAGAGGTTTGTGACAAAGAACTAGACGGTCGGAGTTCAGCGTAGAACTAGAAAGCACAGGGAATGGCGGGGTACCATTCTCTTCGTACGGATTTTCCAGTACCTCTGGATATACCAGAATCCGAACGTGCTAATGGTCGAGGTAATGGCCTGCGACAAACCAAGGTATGTGTTCTGCAGGAAACTAAACTGGAATTTGTCATTTTGACAGATGGAAACGAGAGTTCCTGTGGTGTTCAGTCCCTATGCGCGCCATGGAACTAGTTAAGAGCCAAGAAGAGAAAGCGAGCGGGGGACTTACGTCGGCGAGGAGGAAGAACGCGAAAAGGTATATGAACGTGTATGGAAGTTTCTTGTATTGTTTCACGGCTAGCCAGATTTGTTTCCAGCCGATGGTCAAGTAGGTTTCACCCTTAGGAAGTGGCGGTCCCGGGCGAGGTTGTTGGAAGATAACTATCAATCGTGAGGATCGTTATCAGGTATGATCTTTTCTGGAGGGAACCGGTCCGAAGGACTTACACCACCATATGCCCAATATGACCCAATATCCATTTATCCTGTCGGTAGAGAAAGTTAAGAAGTCTTGATAGCCCCGATTCGAAAGTGTAATTGACGTACAGCACAAGGACATAGTTGTTGACCTTGGGATTATCAGCCAGCGGTAGCAATAGGGAAAGATTCAAACACAGGATGACGACATAGCCAATGTTACTATGAGCCTAGAATCGCAGTCAGGTAGAAGATACGAGTGGGGTATTGTAAAGTGACGAACGGTACTGATATTGCTGATCCTATTCTTCTCCAGACTCTCTTCGAGCTCATATTCTTCCAAGCTGACTTCGCCCGCTTCATATTTCTCGCGTAAAGCTCGTGAGTGCGCAGTGTTTCTTGCAAGCCTAGGAAAGGCGGCTGCGAAAAAGACGAGTGTTGCACCATAGCTGATGAACCCGATCATGAACAATGCCATCCCTACTCCCCACCGTGAAGGCTCTGTAGGCACTGTTTAGCGGCACAACGTTCGCTGTACGTTCAGGGGGGATTCTTACCCGTAAGGCTCATACTGGCGAACTGAGCAGCCCAGCATATACACGTCACGGTAAAAAGTAACCACCTCCCAAATGAGCCGTAGTCTGCAGCTGAACCAATCGTGGTGAAAATGAGAGTCATGACGGCGAAGCTGACGCCATTTGCAATCAGTACAATGCTCGCGACAGCTTTGGTTCCTCCGGTCCAAGGAAGCACGCATTGACCTGATGCATCTGGTGCTAGACAAGAGGATCCTGGGCCTTTTACGGGATCGTAGCCAGCTGCAGTGGCGAGTGATTGGAATAGGGTCATGGAGAAACCTAGTGGGCCTACTCCCTATCGTGACTAGATTGAATGTTTGGAGGGCGAATGTTAAGCGCCATGAAAACGAACATTATCTCCGTTATAATACACTATAATGTTGGTAAGTGACTGTGTGATCGACGCGATGGATTACTAGCACTTACGGTAGTAGCTCCATAGCTCTTTCCTGGTTACGATGGGTTCGTCTTTCAAGACGGGCAGGACTCTCCGAGGGTCCGCTTCCAGTTCATGGTTTATCTTATCTGGATCCGGGGATGCGACGAGGTCGACAGAACCTTTGTCATCGGTGGAAGGTTTGGGAACTGGCGTTTGGGACATGGGAGTTGCTCGCAGGAAGTACAGGAAGTCCCCACGGTATTAGAAGGCCGGAGAGAGGGGCGCATTGTCCTTCGGTGCCACAGTTCTTTACAGGCGGGTTGTAAGAACCCGAAACACACAAGTCTTGTGACCAAGAAGCACCAATATGAAAGGACCACGCTGCATTCTGTTTACCGATAAACGACACGTAGACCATGTGCAACCAGAGCCAATGAGGTGGGAATGAAAGGATCCTGCCGAACATAGATTAGACCAGTCGTGTGAAGAATGGATATATGGGTGTGTGAATACCGCCCGCTCCAGCCATTCGCCCTCTCCCATTTTGCGATTGACTTCACACACAAATTCCTTTTCAGCGGCCATAATGTTGTCTATATTCACCTCAACCCTCGCAACTACCAGAGAGGTCTGCGTTCTGTGGTCTCCGAGCCTGTCTAAGTTGACCTCTGCTCAGGATGACATTGAGACTCTTCCTCTCTGCCTCCATATTCTTCTCTATCGCCTCAGCTGCGATACGCTTTCTCACAACCGAAGACATTGGGAGCATATTTGTCCTGGAGGATGACCCAGACAAACACTACTTCCTCTCTGCCAATCCAGCCAAGGAAGTTAACTTAATTGGCGTAGCCTCCGACGCACACGATAAATTCACCGTCGCAACCAGCATCCGGACTAGCTCTTCCCCCCTCTCCCGCAAGTTCCTCGAAGCACAGTTCGCCGCATTCAAACAGCTCGATGACGTCTGGAACGAAAGGTTCTTGGAGACCCTGTTCATCGGCTTCGAGAACGAGGTCAACGCCTTCTTCGACGATTCTGGCAAGGACTGGCTCATCCAGTATGGCGTCCGCAACCTCTACCTCACTCGTGGTATTGAAAAGCCTGTTTTCAAGAGGGCAAATGACATCAATGTCCGCGAGGTCTCTGATGTTCCCACACATGGTCCCTGGCTTATCCGGACACCTCGCACGAATCGTAACGCCATTCGTGCTTACCCCGTATATGGTCTCGTCGAAGATGACCATGATTCCTTTACCGTTGGCGCTTTACCTGATCCCATC
Source organism: Podaxis rugospora (assembly GCA_018524415.1). NCBI lineage: Eukaryota > Fungi > Basidiomycota > Agaricomycetes > Agaricales > Agaricaceae > Podaxis > Podaxis rugospora. Next base: position 36,277 of record JAEUWL010000169.1, read on the forward strand.
CATGGTGGTTGGATCACAACCAACTTTTCACTCCCCTCCAACCCAGGTGTGCAACTCATCCCCGTCCCAACCCGCCTTTCCGCATGGTCCAGTGGTTCTCTGCCTCTTGCAGGTCTCCGCTTCGGTCTCAAAGACATATATAATGCCAAAGGCCTTCCGACGGCTGCAGGCTCCGCCGCTTACAGACGTACCTATGGCAAAGCCGACAAGACAGCCCCTTCAGTTCAACGCCTTATCGACCTCGGCGCGACCCTCGTCGGCAAGACGCGTACCTCCCAATTCGCACATGGAGCCCAACCTTGGGAATACGTAGATGTAGAGTATTCGACGAACCCTAGAGGTGACGGATATTTGACTGCTGGAGCTTCGAGCTCCGGGAGCGCGTGTGCCATAGCGGCATACGACTGGATAGATTTCACTGTGGGGAGTGATACTAGAGGAAGTGTCAGGAAGCCAGCGGCTCTTGTCGGTGCTTTTGGTCTCAGACCGTCCCATGGGACTATGGATATGAGTGGTGTTATACCGGTCTCGGAGGAGATGGATACGGCGGGTTTCTTCACTCGTGACCCGAGGATCTTTGAAGCGCTTGGAACGAACTGGTAAGTCCCTTCCTAAGCTCATCAACACTTCACTTTATTCACGTTCGTATCATCTAGGTACGCCGAATCGAACGTCATTAACCGTAGCCCAACGATACGTCTACCAAAACATCTTCTTTACCCAACGGACCACTTCCCACTCGCAAACCGCGATGCCCAAATCCTCATCGACAAATTCATTTTCCTCCTCCGCAAACACCTGAATATTATCCCCAAACACATCAACATCACCGAAACTCTTACACCCTACTTCCCTTCCTCCTCCTTTAGCCAATTCCGAATCATGTCCCAGCGTCTATCTGAATACCGCTCCTGGCACGATGTCGGCAAGCCCCTTTTACGTGACTTTGTGCATAAATTTGGCGCAGAGGAGATTATGGATTTGGAATTCGATCCGGTGCCGATGAAAACGTTCAGAAAGGGGAAGAAACATACTCAATCCGATTTCGTCGAGGCTTTGAGCATAAAGCATAAATTCGCAAAAGCGATGGCTGAAGAAGTGTTCCTACCAAATTCCAAATCCTGTGCGGATTCCATATTCATCTACGACGCCGCGACTGGCGGGAAACCGTCCTTCCGGATTGAAGAGCTTAATGATCGTGAAGGTGCGGCGCAGTTGGTGTTGAATGACCTGCCGAAGGGGAGAGGCGAGGGTGAACCCAAGTTGGAAGAGTTTTTGCATTATTTGGCGTCGATGGGTGAGTTGCCGGAGGCGACTGTTCCGTTGGGACAGGTGCAGTATTTGAGTCCTGTGAGTGGGAAGTGGGAGTGGATGCCGGTTGCGGTGCAGGTTGTTACGAGGAAGGGGTGTGATGGTGTTTTGTATGAGTTGGTTAGGAAGCTTGGAGATAAAGGGATTGTTAAGACTGTTTTGACGGGGAGTGAGGCGTTTAAGGAATAGAGGGGTAGGTGGCGGATGGGTTGAGTTTGTGTGTTTCCTCGAGGTGGAATTGTGGGTGAAATTGGCCCTTATTCAATATAATATTTATTTGCTGAAGTTGGACACCTCTCGTTCATTGATATGGGTAGCCTACAGGTAACAGGTGAGATTTTTGATTCATGCTTGAATGGAGCCTATCCGCAAGGTCGATATAGTACTGTCTGGTGCGTGGCCGTCAGACTTGACATCCCAGTCCCCAATGTTTAACATTGGATCCCAGCCATAAGTTCGCGTTCAGCTAAGGTCGTTCTAATTACCAAATAAGCCAATGGACAGGAAATACGTGCTTTATTCGACCACGCGAATTTGATAGCAAGCAGGTGTGAATAAATCGGGAATATTATACAACCGGCGAGGAAATATTACCGAGACTTGCCGTAACATGACAAGGTGGCCAAGAATACAAGTTCTCATGATTCAATATGATTACAACTTCGCTTTGCCGGTCTTCGAGTTTGCTGTCGGGTTTATCGTTGAATGGACGGCAGAAACACAAAGTTTGTTCCCTGCCCAGATCTATCACACTCTCAGTTGAAAGATCAAGAACGGCAAGCAAGGAGCTCACCTCGCAACGTGCAGTGCGTACTCTTCCAGTGATATACATGGATGTTGATTTGATACTGATCTTTGTTCCTCTGTTAAGGGGAAGTGTGTGAACGGCGTATACTTGAGGGGATAAAGGAATTAGGCGCTCACTCGTATATTGGACGGTGCCAGATTAAATGCATGGACTGAGAGACCCCCGTTCCGTCAATGCCGAGGAGGAGTCCCAGAGCTACTAGTGAAGAGCTCGAGCATCTAATAAATGAAGCGACGCAGTCAGAAGTCAACATATCCAAAGAAAATGGAGTGAGCATACGGATCGACAAGATAAGCCGCACAAGCTCCGTGTAAAGTTCCATGTAGATTGCACATATCTGTCCATGCCGTGATAGAGTTGTGTATGAGTGGCCGTATGAGAAGTACGAAGGTGAAAGAAGCGAACGAATATGAGCGGAGGTAACAGGGACTGAGTCTTGATAACCCACCTCGATCAACAACCACCTCGAAAATAGTCTCGACGCTCAAGTCGTTACCCACTCCATGTTTTCCGACTAAATCCGCATCACCATCATGCGACAATGCGGATGATGTGGATTCGAACCCAAAGATGTTGAGTTCGGCAAATTTGAGCTTACGACCTACGTTGGACCCATAGGAATTACCTTTGGCGTCGATGAAGTGGAAGAATATGGCCGATGCGAGGTCTTTAACCTTCTCGGAAGCGTTCCCTTTGATCTGATGGCTACCTCCTGGAAGGTCATCAAGGGTTTGGTTCTGACCATCAGAATCAGAAGGAAAATCGGGAATAGCGGAGCGTGTCATATCAGCGCCCGGTGCTGTGAGTATGGTCGTGATGGATGGGTGTGGGGATTGGGTGACTCGTCGAGCTTCTTTTCTCCACCTTCTCGACGGATTCTCTCCTTCCTCGGTGAAGATGTATATGAAGAAGGGTTGCTAAGCGCGACCACTAGGGCGTTAAGGCTGATGATATATGGCTACTGCGATTGGACGATGGGGTTTGGGAGTTGTCATCATGGGAAAAATGAAAATAACACAGTCGAGGCGGGTACATACTTCTTTTAGGCGACCGTTCGACTGAGGTGCTTCGAGAAGGACCCACAAGCGTCCACACGATCGACGAAAACGGTTTAGGAAAGGGGGTAGGGGCAATTGCAAATTAGCTGGATTGGGTAGGTGCGCAAAAGAAAAGGGCCTCGGGTTGCTCTCCTATTAGTACCTTGAGGCACAGATCGTGAGAATTATCCATTTCCCCGTTCTCAATTTCCCATGCATTGACCATGTTTGTTGCATCTCCGACAGGTTTATACCGCGACATGTTTATACATAGACTCAAGTATGCGCAACTTTCTCTATCCGAAGATCCAACTTCTCATAAAGGGACGATTCCTCGAGTTAACTGTCGACCGTAATGGTTCCAATCCGTTATGCATATCGTTGCCCCTTCCTAGGAACGCTAACCAGACTGAACTAATCCATGGATAGTGTACCTCTTCGAGCCTGCGGCGACCGGTCAAAATCGGGGCTTTGGCTATGGCCGTGTTTTTCGACCTTGCTGACATTCTCTGATGGTGTCGGTGATGGGGCCCGATGCCGCTTTGCGTTGTCGTAGAAAACGAAACAAATCAACGCCAGGTTATCAGGGGTTTGGCCAATCGGATCGTTATATAAACTACTCGTTACAACCCTTGCAACTAGAATACACACTAAAGTAAAAGAAGACAAAATACAAGGAACATCAGGACTATTTTACTATCCTACACTTAGGCATACGACCAAGTAACGGGAATACGGCCTTGGTCAAGAGGGGCGAGGGCCTGGAAGGCCGCAGGGGAGAGGTCAATGCTATACTGAGAGCAACCCGGGCAGGAGTCAACGACAGTGGCGTCGATGGTCTTGCCTCCATCTGAACAACGACCTCAGTAAGCAAATATTCACAGCTTCCGATATATGGTCAACGTACAGGAGACTTGGATGTGCTGCCAGCAGTGAGCGCCATTGTTATACTCGGCAGTGGACAAAGCGACGATGAAGTCCGAATCCTGGCTCCATGCACCGCAGTTTCCTTGCTAATCAGTTAATTGGTTTGTCAGGGTCATAAAGTTAAAGTATTAATGGATTCGTTAATTACCCCGGTGTGGTAATAGGTGGCTGTGAAGCACCTCAAACATTAAATGCCGTGAAGAGGAACCTGATAGCACTCACCATCACCGTTGAATGCGGTAGCTGCTCCGGCAAGCATGAAGACAGCACCAACGGCAGCAATGAAGGACTTGTAGAAATACATATTCAGTGATTCCTGAGGAGCGACTGGTTAATAGCTATTAAAGCCGAGGTAGGTCAGACCGACTGACGGAGAAGATTTGTCGTTTTGTACCTTGAAGCAACTGGAACTCGAGGATTGAGTTGAGTAGCTGGCGACATCTCTGCTAGATCTGTCGACTTTTATACCCGCGAAGGTGGGCAAGCACTCGACCTCGTGGACGACATTCACAGAGCGCAATCTCGTTCATGGAAACATCCGATGACAACAGAAATCTCTTAATCCGATTTCGGCGCATCCGGTATCTCAAACCCCGCGAACGACCTAGGGGCGTCAATCTAGCCTTTTGGACTTGGTGTGGAATTGGTGGGAAACTGGGCTTTACCTTTGGTCAACAGAAGCTGGGTGAATCTCGGCTTCTGATTATCGTGCCCTCACAATTTTAGGTGGTCGAAATACAACCAGAAAAATGACTAATGAACAGCCAAAACACATTTCTTAGTTGTAATGACGAGGGAATGAGTGATGCACTACCGGGATTCATGATCGAAGGAAGGTTTGAGGATAGTGTGCTTCGCAAGTATCGACATCCCATTTAATTATTCTATTTTTTGCCTCAGGATACCATCATTTTGTCTCTCGGGTCTCGGAACCGGATACTACCCTTATCGCGGAAACAGGTGGAACACGTTGACGAAGCACCACATGCAAACCTAGGCCTTGTCGATTCACTCCCTTATTTCGAGAGGCTGTTGGAATCAACTAGTCGTGCTGGCCTGGATCGAGCTTGAGCTATCTAACAGAAGGTGTGGGAGACGAAAAGCTGATTATATTGTTCAGGGATTGCTGTTGTGTTCCATGGACTGTAGACTTACACACGAAGGGGTTGGCTGGAATTGTCTTTGAGATGCGCCACTAGTTTGAGGCTTGAACCCGCGTATCTCGCTACACTAATCCAACCACTCGTCTATTATCTAACCAGCTCCAGAGGGAATGGATTTCCAGTATATTCTCACCAATATTGTTTGAGCACCGAAAATTCTTCCCTTTGTTGCGCTACCACATACGGTATGACCTAGGCAAGATTTGCTGATACCTTAGCATGACGGGTTATCTTATCGTCTCTTCTTTGTTGCATATGTGCACCTAGATAAACCTGATTGGTTCTCGTACCAGTGTTTTTCTGATATTTGCGAAAATGGAGACCGAGTTTACGCTAACGGAACAGTCTCTGAAGGATGTCATCAGCAGGGGTTCTTCTAGTGAAGTTGTAGTCATTTGGAGCTAATTTTATGCATCTGCTAACCTGAAACCCCCTGCTCCAGCGCGTGCGTACTTCAGCTAATATGTCAAAACGTTCTCTCCGAGCTCAGCGTGGCCGTCTCGCTAGAGTTGATGAGAGCTTTGTGTTTCGCACTAACCTCTGGGTGTGCCACAAGAATGGAGTTCAAGTCGGCCAAGCTAAACTTTGGTGGGTAGGTGGCTAATCGATGTCCTGTCTGAAAGCTAGAGTATTGTTTTTGATGCGTAAAATTAGAGGGGATTGTGCTAAAGCACGAGCGGGAAAAATGTGATAGAAGCCATGATAATAATCAAACAGGCTGCTATTCTCGGACTTGTTTGTGCGGTTGTTGCTGAGGTCCCCTTCTGTGTCTGGCGTCGCCGAGGTTTTCTCAAAGGAAACACCCGTAAGCGTGTGTCTTTTACCTGCTAACCCTGGTTGGCCCTGGGTCTTGTAACTGTTGGGGTGTTATCATTGGCGAAGAGGTCAATGCTGTCGTTTTATTTGTTACATTTGCTTACCCCCTTATTACCACTAAACACCCTGTTGGCATCGGGGAATACGAACGTTTGTGCAAACCCGGAGAAGTCAAAGCGCAGTTCCGTTCAATCATGATACTCACAAGAGGAGGCTGCCAGCCAGGGATATTTTCAGTGCCTCACCGTCAACGAGTATCCTCAATGCAAAGCCTATCCAGACGCGCATTTGTGTTCAGTACCTTGGAAAACAAGTTTGATCCGGTTGTCACCGGTGTAGTTGGAGCCGTGAGCCGGAGACAATGGGCTGGTCAATCACAACATGCAGGGCTATGTCGTCGTCCTTCAGGTTGAGCGCCCGGGCAGTCCTGTGTCTTAGTATTCATACCGCACTCCAATGACCACTGCGGCTCCGTTATCAGTGGCATCCCCTCGCTCACTTGTCTCGTTACAAGACCGGGTCGACTTCATCCAAGAACCACTGCCGAAGGAATATGTCGAGCACGTAACCGGGAATGTACCAGATGAAATCAAAGAGATACCAGTGAAGTGGTTGATGATCTACAGGCATAGAGGGAATAGCTTTGCGTGTAAAATCGCGGAGAGGATAAAGGTGGTTGACGTCTCCGTGGTTCCGAATGTAGATGACCCACTGAAGAAGGATGGAAGAGTTACGACGGAAATTGAGGTTACTCTGGGTGAGTGGTGTATCTCGACATTTCACTGGGGCATGGCGTTGAGGATGTAAGAGATATGTGTAATGCAGAGGGCGTGCTACACGATGGGTGCAAGGTGTTTTTGATTGACGAGTAGGTGAAGGTTTGCTCATACGGTCCACTGTGCGTATTAAGCTTCATAATGTCTAGGTGTTCGGCCACTGCGTTGACGACCATCAACACATTCGAGGGCCACGGCTTCCTCTCTGGTGTCTCGCAGAACATGAACATCCTTTTCCACGCCCCAGCTACAGTGTATGTTGGCCAATTCAATTTTACCGAGAGCCAGGTAGAAACTATTAAAACAGGGGAACAAAACTCCGGATTATAAGTCGGTCGTTGACATCAGGCAATGAGATGAATTCGTGCCGATGCGAGGTGAGGTTATCAAGATACTCTGGGCGCCTGAGGTCCCTTCTGACTTGTGGCTGTCGTATGTACCTAGGTGTGGGATACAGGGAACAACCGACTCGTGGTGTCTGGTACACAGATCATGATGAGCCCTTCAATACCACTGGAATGGGCGAAATAGAGGACAGTTGAATGTATCTGTCGCCCCTGTTCTATTGAACTTTTGCAGGGACACAATGATTACATAATGAAGCTTACCAGATGAAAATGGAAATGAGTTGAACTTGTTCCGCCATCTAGACGAACCATGGGCCAGTCCAAATCTAAGGCTCTCAAATATCCTCAATACCCACCGCCTCCAGGATACCCCACCTATGGTCCAGTCTACCCATACGGCCTCCCACCACTGTCAGCCTACCCACAGGCTCATCATGGACCAGTCATACCACCAGGGTACGGGGCTCCAGTCGCAATGCCTCAGCCTCAACATATCGTGAATTGGCCGCCTCAAGGACGAAAAAAGAGGAGAAGGAAGAAAGAGAGCAGGTCCTCTGAGGGTTATGTTGCTGCACGACAAGCGAATGAAGCGAGAGGTGCTGCAAACGTTCAACCCGCACCGCCTGGAATGCTTGATAACTTACCTCCTGGATTCGTTCCTACGAGCATAACGCCGAATCCTCCAGGAGTTTCGGGTGCGTCTCTCTTGCCATCCTGCGGCTCCATATGATGTTGATGTCGAACAAAAGCCGCGGGTCCAGTTATTCCACCACCAGTTCCTGACACTGATACAGCCCAAGGTGCTTATCCATTACTCCTGTTTAGTCTGGCTTTTTCTGATACAATTCCCCTTATGAACCTTTTTTCGTCAGAACCTCAAAGACCACCACGTGCTGCGACTCCTTTCAGACCAGCCTTCCCACCACTCGAGGGATCCGACGACGATGAAGCCGAAGCCGGCGGTTCGGAGCAGGGGCAACATCATACATCATCTTCCCATAATCGACAGCGATCCCGATCCCATCGACGTGGTGCCTCGGCTCCAAATCCTCTATCAACCTTTCAGCCCGTACAGCCTGACGATCCCATCGCTTCGCCCGGTGTTCAGCCGAATCCTCTACCCCCACCACCGAGGGATCTCTACCAATTCTCGCCATATAAACAACTCCTACATCTCCCCAATACAATGGCACTGTTGACGGCGACGACTACGAACCCACAGACAGGATACGGAAATCCAAACGTGACGGTGGTGCGTTCCGCTACTAACCCCGGTATGGCTGGCGTCGGGGCAGGCGCGAATGCCATGCCGAACACAATCAAGAAGAAAAAGCGTGGCCTATTTTCATTCGGAAGTCGACGCCGTAATCGTGAGTCCGAGTCCGAGCCTGGCCAACACCAGCTGGGCAATATTCAATTCGTCCCCATATATCAGACTCTACCACAACAACAGGCTTCTGGATCCACAGCTGCACCTGCATCTGATCCGGCTCCTGCCGCCGCGCCTGCGCATCCTGTTGCAGGACCGAGTACGGGTGCAGGAACATCATATCAAGCTACCCAACCGCCGGTACCTCCCGTCGCCACACCCCCCTCTCCTCCACCGCAGCGCTCACCTCCAGCTGATCATCGTGTCCGCGTGGAAGATGGTTCTGACCCAGAGGACGACTCGCCACTACCCCCCGACGTCTACCGTTCCATCAGCCCAATGTCTCACCACTCTCATCACACGTCTCGTAGTCACCGTTCCCAACACCTGTTCAACCAAGCCCATCCTCAATCTCAGGCGCAACAGCAACCACAACCACAACCGTATCCTCAACCTCAACCTCGACCATCGCCATCCCTACCATACCATGTATCGGCCAACGGATCCGTGGTCGAATTCAGTCAAACGAGTCTCCCGGACTTTTTGAATCACTCACCTCACCCTGTGACATACAAGCACAAACCGTATCCCACCGCGATGCATTTATACGAGGCGATGAAGTTTATAGATCATAAACCTGATCTCGCGGAAAGGATTAGGTTGTGTCGCAGTGTGGACGAAGTTTATCCCCTGGCAGAGAGGTGGCAGCCTTGGGTGAGACCGGATTGGGGCATGGTGTTTTTGCAAAAGGTGAGTTGCACATCGTTAAATGTACGGGCAGTGCCTTGGGGGGGAGATTGTACTGATGTATTTTTGGTCCAGATGGAAGAGGTGTTGTTGCACAAGTTTAGTCAACACCCCGATCTGAGGACGATGCTGCTCAAGACTGGACGTTCACACATCGTATATGCCGATCCTCAGGATCCATATTGGGGAAGCGGGACACAGTATGGTCAGGCTGGTGCTTACCACGGAACGAATCACCTGGGAAAGTTGCTGGAGAAGGTCAGGGAGAGGCTAAGAGCGGAAGGTTGACTTGAGGCGGGTCTTGGTGTTGGAGGGCGGACCGCGGAGATGGAAAGAACGACATTACGACGTTTATGAGGTTTGTGACCAAGATGACGGCGCGTGATAATGATGCTACAGAGTACTACCCTTTATGACGGCGTTTATGGCTTTCGTATATGTATTAACCTAATGTTTTCTAGGTTCTTTTAGTTCGCTTTGGATTCTTAAAGTCCTCGCTCTGTGTACACTAGGTAGTTCCTTGCATTTTGAGAAATACCCCTGGATGTAGACACTTTCGCATATTATATTATTGGCTTTGTCTCTGTGGCTCTACTGGGCGTATGCTTGACTCGCATATATGTTTTTATAGGATGCCGGAAGACGGTTGTGATCCCGAGTCTGCCACTCCTAGTCCCCTCTGAAAATAGAGGATGGCACATGGAATCCGGCATAACCTGGTCTCATGATAGAAGAACCACAACAGTCTACCCCGTATTTTCCACGAAGCCGGACCTGCTACCCGTTGAAAGGATTTTGGGTATTTTTGATAAGGGCCACTTGTGAAATGATTATAGTTGCCGCGAGGGCATAGTAGGCCGTTCAGCCACATTACAGTTTGCGACTCCTAAGATGGTATCATTAGATGTGCAAATTACAGCTGGGGGGCATATAATACAAGGTAAGCCGAATGACGTCATGGTGCAGTGGCAGCGCATCATGTGGTGGGTTAGTTATTCGAAGTCAAATTTTCAACCGAGCGTCCATGAAAACTGGATCAGGCGAGCAGGGTGTATGTTATAAATGAGCGTAATGTGAACAAAACGTACTAATAGAAAACAGAAGCAGACTGACAGAAGACCTTTGTGGCAGCTTGAGAATGAGAACGGAACAGATGACCCAAGCACGCGCACCAGGAGTTAGACCGCTGAAGCACAATATTACGGTTCCATCATTCTAGCAAGGTATCAGAGCTGAAGGCGCTTATACGAGGTATAAGAACTGTGCATACTCTAGGTTGATTGCGCATCCTCCACTCAGCAACGATGAGGTTCCTTTGGCTGCTGCTCCTTCCCGCTACTCTTGCTGCAGCAGGCAGCCTCCTGAGTGGTGTAAACTCTTCAGTGCGAACAACTTTCGTCCCTGTGTCCACGACTCCAAGCCCAGCGTCGCATCTTTCACCTGCATTCTCTACGATTGTCTCGACGACAAGCAAAGTATTGTCGTCCTCGCCTGCTGCGTCGACTGTGCAGCCAGTGCTCAGCACGCCCTCTAGTATGCCGGTAACTCCAAACACGACTTCACAGCCAGCCACAACCATTCCAGGTCCCACCATAACGCAGCCAATCATTCGACCCCCAATCACTCCGGCTTCCTTCACTCCTTTTCCTGTCCCATCAGAACAACCAATTCCCGGGGTAGTCGAAATCACAGACCCTAGCAAGCCACCAGCCGTGCGTAATTTGTCAAGCGACATGAATCAATATTGACTAAGGCTTGTCACAGGTCGGGTCATCCGTTGTGCCAGATTTTGGCCCAGCATGGAATGCAGCATATAAGAAGGCGAAAGCCAAGGTGAAAATGAGATGATTTATAGGAAACCGGCACAGCGCTGACATTCAGATCTGTCCTAAAGATTGCTGCATTCTCGTTAGAAGAAAAAGTCAGTGTTGCCACTGGTGTTGGGAATGCGAGAGGGCGTTGTATAGTGAGTTCAGAATGCAGCCTGATCCCATGCGTAAATGACATGTCACTCTGCGATGCTACCCACAGGGTAACACACCGAGTATTGAGCCGACTAGAGGACGTGGTTGGCCAGGTTTTTGTTTGGAGGCTCGTATATAAGCTCCCATTCTAGGCGTGCACTTAGAATGACGTCTAGGACTCTCCTCTTGGTGTCCGAAGGGCCGATTTCGTCACAGGCTTCCCAACCGGTATCAATGCAGCCGCTACCTTTAATCGACAGCTTATCCGCGCTCGTGGTTTGGCCATGGGCAGAGAGCACGTCGGCAAAGGCGTTAATGTAGCTCTTGGCCCTATGATGAATATGGGGCGTGTGGGTGAAGGCGGTCGCAATTGGGAAGGCTTCGGTGCAGACCCTTATCTAACTGGAGAAGCAGCTTATGAAACCATCCTCGGGATGCAACAAGGAGGGGTCCAGGCTTGCGCTAAACATCTGGTAGACAAGTAAGTTCGGCTTTCCGCTCATTCCCGACATGCCTTTTAGTCACAATCTAGTGAACAAGAGCATAAGAGAACGACATCGAGCTCGAATGTTGATGACCGGACTCAGCACGAAATTTACGCCCATCCATTCCTGAGGAGTATTATGGCCGGAGTAACGAGTATCATGTGCAGTTACAGTGGGTTTCAATCCCTCTTTGTTGGTGTCGATATAAACCTTGAGGCAGATCTCATAAACGGAACGTATGCATGTGAAAATGAGAAAGTTTTGAATGACATCGTCAAGCGGGAATATGGCTTCAGAGGATGTGAGTGGATATGCCGCTCAATGTTGTTCCCATCCATCCTGAATACAACTCAATGTAGATATCATGTCTGATTGGGGAGCGTAAGGATATTCCGGCCAGCATTCATATGGAGCTTGCGTCTAATATTCAAACGACAGAACTCATTCCACTATATCTGTTGCCACTGGTCTCGATGTAAGTGTGGTCGTTGTTCCCTCCTTTGACCTTTTCTGACCGTATGTGAGATGACGATGCCCGGTGATATTAACGGTCCTGGGACCTCTTTCTTCGGAGGGAATTTAACGGATTATGTCAAAAACGGAACTATTTCTGAGGAACGCCTAGACGATATGGGTAAGAACCATCGACCACACTTAGCTCATGAACTCGTAATCAACCGCGTCTTTGCAGCTACTCGTATCCTTGGTGGGTGGTATATTCTCCGACAGGATGCACCCAATTTCCCTCCAACCAACTTTGATGCTTTCCATCCCGACGATGATGCCGTCAATGAACACATTGATGTTCAAGCTGATCATGACCAAATCGTTCGTCAGATTGGAGCAGCTAGCATTGTTCTCCTGAAAAACGAGCGGGATGCGCTTCCTTTGAAGAAACCCAGGAGCCTTGCCCTTATTGGTAGTGATGCTGGTCCTGGCCGCGCAGGTCCCAATGAGTTTAGGGATCAACAAGGCTTGGATGGAGTTCTCGCGATGGGGTGGGGTTCTGGAACTGCTAACATGACCTATCTTGTAACTGTACGTTACATTCTGTCTCCCCCTTCGAGATTTTTCTGATCATCACATAGCCACTCGATGCAATTCAAAGACGTGCAAGGCAGGATCATACCAGCATCTTTTGGTTACTAGATGATTTCAATCTCCCAAAAGCTGGTAATGTTGCGAGGAAGAAGAGTGCTGCTCTTGTTTTCATTGCTGCTGACTCTGGAGAGGGATCTGACAGGTAAGCCTAGCTCTAGGCATGTGAACGTGCTGAAACGACCGAATCACAGGACAAACCTTACAGCATGGCATGGTGGAGACGCTCTAGTTCAAGCAGTCGCTGACCAAAACAACAATACGATTGTTATCGTTCATAGCGTTGGGCCCTTAATTCTGGAACCATGGATCGATCACCCCAATGTCACTGCTGTTAGTCCTTTTGTACACCCTATGGTCCATATTCATGACGACACAGGTTCTCTGGGCTGGCGCACCTGGGCAAGAAGCCGGGAATTCGCTAACTGATGTGTTATATGGCGACTGGAATCCTTCAGGGAGGCTTCCTTATACCATCGCCAAACGCATCGAGGACTACCCCGCTCAAGTTATTACCGGGGATGGAATTCCACAAGTTATTTCTATTCCGTACACTGAAGGCCTGCATATCGACTATCGTCATTTCGACGCTGTAAGTCGCATCGACACTCACGTAAGGATGGTTGTTGATCGCACCTTACACAGGACAATATCAGCCCTCGTTTTGAGTTTGGTTTCGGTTTGAGTTATACCAAATTCCATTACTCGGGACTGTCCATGCGGAAGCTCCCAATAAATGGAGGTGATGTCAATGCAGCTCGACGATGGGACCAAGGTGAGGCAAGCCCGAATGTGGTTGGAGGTTCTGCTGCTGCCTGGTGAGTGCTCTGGGCGACTTTTCCAAAATCTTCGACATACTTCTGTTCAGGCTTCACCGTCCTGCATATGAGGTGTCCTTTACCATTACGAACACAGGAGGCGTCTCTGGTAACGATATACCCCAACTCTACGTCAACTTCCCTCAATCCTCTGGGGAGCCTCCCGCCATTTTGCGTGGATTCGATAGCGTGGAGGTTAAGCCTGGGCAGAAGCGGAAGATAGCATTGGCTTTATCTAGGTATGATCTGAGTATTTGGGATGTGGAAGTACAGGGTTGGAGGAAACCCAAGGGCGTTATCGGTGTGACGGTCGGTGCTAGCAGTCGCGACAAACGGTTGAAGGGAATTTTGCCGGGAAGTGCTTTGTAAACTGTCGGCCTATCTTTTCTATACTTAGCAGTATACTCGTTATGTTTTAACAGACCACTCTTACACTCACCTCGATTGCAGGCGACATTCAGACCCAGCCTGTAAGGGGAAATCCAAAACATCCTCAACACTGGCCATCCCTCCCGCGATTTGAGCCCTAGACCTCTTTTTCGCAAACTCCTGTGCAACTTCCCTGAACCTCTTTTCTGCAAACTCCTGTGCGACTTCTCTCGGGCACCCTGAAGGTGTACGCACAGACAGACTAAAGTTCTCAAATGACAAGGTATCACCGATGTTGGGTTGTACGGCAAAGAGCTGCGGGTAGACACCTGGCAACAAGTCAATCTATGCTGCGATCGTTATTGGAGGCACTGACTGACTTGGGAAATAAA